>CM046046.1:73769730-73879021 GCA_025215565.1 Flaveria ramosissima | reverse complement strand
ATACCCCTTACTGAGGATAGATTATTTGTTCGATCAATTTCAGGGTGCCAGTTGGTTTTCAAGGATAGATCTTCGATCTGGCTATCATCAGTTGAAGGTGAAGGAACAAGATATCCCTAAAACAGCTTTCCGCACGCGTTATGGTCACTACGAGTTTCTTGTCATGTCTTTTGGTCTGACCAACGTGTAACATCTTGTATTTTGCGTTAATCAAAACTTAGCTTTGTTATAATCTTGTAAGGGTTATTATTGTCATTAATGTAACCATGAGGGTTATTCATGTTTGTTTCCTTTAGATCTTTAATTTGAAAGTTAATATTTCAACTATTATAATAATCATATTAATAATAATCATATTAATAATAACAATATTAACAAAATTAATAATAATAAACATAATAATACTAATAATAATACTAATAATAATTTTAATTTATAAAGCTACTAATCTTTGAAAGGTTTAAAAACTTAAAGTAATTAAGTTAGGGGATTTAGGTTGCCATTATTAAAACTATGAATGCAAGTTTCGGGTATAAAATAATAAAAACAAAACTACAGGGACTTGATGTGTAAATTATTAAAACCCAAACCCCCACCCTTTCCTAAACCACGCAAATCCGGCCAACAATTCCGGCCAACCTCCGGTGAGCTCCGGCCAACTCAAAACCGCAAGATCCGATCGTTTTTGAACGTCCAAACCGCCTTAAATCGGTTCCTTTACCCACTTCGAACTTGAATGCATCAATTAACCATCTTTAATCGTCGGTTATGAGTTTAATCGAAGGAGAAACCGTAATCTTTAACTCATCGAACCGTTGGACCATTAAACTTTAATAATAATTCGATTAAACGGATCCAAACGATCAATTAACCATCCCCAATCGTATACTAGTTCCAATTGCATCAATAATACACTGAAGTTACATGAAAAATTCCCTCTAAACCGCGACTTGTGCTCTCAGTCGAAACCCACTCTTCAAATAATTTTAACCACAATTGACAAGGGGCTTTCAGTTGAATACACTACCTCGAGCTCTACCTGTGATTAATTCGAGTGAAAACATCGTCTGGGTGTTGAATCACATCTCGCACACGGTCACAACTACTCTCATTGAAATCGCCACTAATTCACATCGAAACACGTAAGTTTCTTACATTAATATGCTCGAAATCATTCAGGGAACAAAAGCCCCATGGTTGTTGGGGTTAACAACATCGAATTAAGGTTCAATTCGATCTGTAATCAATTCTAGGGTTCATGGATTTTGGGGATTCATTTGGTCTTTGGTTTTAACAATTCAAAGCTAACTATTGTCGCGGCTGAGGCCTTTGGTGTACTGGTAAGAAGTGGGGGAGGTGGACTTGAGGTCCCGGGTTCGAACCCAGGGACCCTCAATCCATCATTTTTGCTGCCTTTTCATAGTTTTTTTTTTAATATAAACACTTTTGAAATTTTCAAATTAATTCCAAAAACTTTGGGTATTATTAAAGGCACGTTAGTAATTTCTACAAATTTAATTTCTAAATAACTTAAACTCTTTTATAAAAACAAAAGATGTTATTTAGTTTACTTATACAAATTAGATTATAAAAAGATGATGATTTTTAACCTTACATTATTATTGATTCATTTATCTTATTTTCAAATTAATTTTGTTAAATAAATTACTAGATATAGAATTTTAGTTAAACTTTATATATAACCTTTTAGATTATTATTATTCATTTCATGTCCTTGATTAAAATATAAATATATATGCAGGACCGTTTAAGGGCTTTAACACAATTACAACACAACAACATAATGAGGAGATTAACTAAACTTTAATCAAACAGTGAACTGGGTTAACCAAAGTGATACAAAGAACACAAGTAAAGCAAAGAGATAGAACAAGAGAGTATGGGTTTCAAGGAGGCAGTATATTGCTTTCTCAAGTTCTTTTACAAGTGTTACAAAGCATAAAGAAAGATACAAGAACTTGAAATACTTATACTACAACCTACAGCCGGCTATACTTTGAAAGCCAGCTGGATACAATAGACTAGACACTAACAAAATCAATTGTAGGATCAAAAGGCATATCTGCCTTTTGACCTTGTGACTATGACATGCCATAGCTCACATCCTTATACATTACAAAAAGGATAAAGTACATAAAGTGGAAAGTTACAGACTCAAGACCTCAATGTACAGTTACCAAAAGCATGGACCTTTTCACCAACTCATGTAAGTTGGTGACTTTACAGAGACGCAGCGGAAAAGGTGCTTTATGGAACAGTACATCAGATAAAGCATGTGTACTAAAAGTTTTCGGAAGAAATCTGTCTTCATAGGTTGAAGCTTCGGAAGACTTTGTCTCTGAGGCTTCGGAAGACTTCATGTTTGGCTTCGGAAGATATTGGTCTTGGCTTCGGAAGATTTTACACTTAGAGTATTTTCTAATGCATTGTGTAAAACTTCCGAAGCATTCTTCACTTCAGTGCTTAGTGCATGTTGTAGAGACACTTTGGATGTTTTGGGTTGCATCAGACTTAAGGAATCCTTACAAACTCCCCCTAGGCTGATGCTACCAAAACACTTAGAAGATCTTCAGATGTTGGTAGTCTTCAGTACAATCAAGACCATTCCTTTCTTCATTAGATGGTCAGGATCATCAAGACTCTCATAGTATCTTCTCATCTCAAAGAGATCATACAGAGGTAAGTTGATTATGTCTTGCCAGGAGTAGACATTCTCAACACCTTGATCTCTGATAACATGCCATCTTTCTGGATTAGTAGAGTAAGTCCAGGACAAGATGGGTGTCTCAATTGTTAGAGGAGCCACTTGCATAGGAGTTGATTGGGCTGCCTCATCATGCACTTCCTCAGGTTGATCTGATTCAGCCTGAGGTGTAGAGGTATATGACTTTGGCTTCTTCTTCTTAGTCTTTGGTTTAGAAGCCATTCTCTTCTTCCTCGTAGATGACTTTAACTGAGAAGACTGGTCTGTAGCACCATGTTGATCATCAGTGTCTTTCTCAGTTGGGTGTTCCTCCCTCACAGGTTCAGAAGGAGAGGGAGTTTGACCCTGTCTTGGATCAGAAGATGAAGCTTGCTGAGGCTCAGCTGGAGGTTCTGGTTGAGGTGTCTCTGGTTGTTCAAACTTGACCTCCACTTCAGGTGGGACTTGACTTGGAAGAGAGTGCAAGTCAATCAGTTCTCCACTCTTAATCTTCTGCTTGATCACCCTTATATGCTCATCCATTGTGGATAGAGACATGGGGCCAAGTCTCCTTCCAGAGAATCCATATAGCTTCAAGAAGCTCATCATTCTTTGTCGTCAGCAGACTTCTTTGCATTCTTTTGAATGATGGCTCTTGACTTTGCAGCTTCTTCCCTTAGCTTCCTTTTGGTTGACTTTCTTTCTTTGACTAGCTCAAGCTCAAGTTGCTTTAGATACTCAAACTCAATGAAGTCATAGGACAGGGGAAGAAGTGCATCTGCCTGATAGAAGCCTGTGGCACTCAGGTAGTTGATCATCTTGATCCTATCTTCTTCTTTATCTAGCTGAGGTTCTTGTGGAGCCACATCTTCCTGTGCAGGACTTTCTTGAACTGGAGAGAGAGTGGGAGCATGCTTGTAAAGTCTTTTCTATCTCTTCTCTTCTTTAAATTGGAGAAGTAACCTTGCATCCTCTTTCTCCTTCATCTCTCTTGACACTTCCATGTCAGCCAGTTCATTTAACTCTTCTAAGGGGAGGGAGATTATTTCATCAATATCATAGTTCCTGGTCTGTAAGTAGGTAATCCTGACTGCCCTTAACTCATCATCTTGAGTATTTGGTCTGGGGGCAGCCCTGATTGCAGCTTGCATGAAGCTAGATGACCCAAAAGAACTTTCTCCCCTTAGCCTCCTTTTCCTCTCTCTCTTCCTCCTCAATTTCCTCAGGAGTCATTATCCTTTTCCCTTTGTCACCAACAGACCTTTGTGACTCAGGGTGGGTTGAGGATTGGCCTTCATTGCTTGGTGTAGCTTCCATGCTCTGGCCAGAGAGAGGCTGAGAAACACCTTCACCAACAGGTGTCTCAGAGGGAGTTTGGACCTCTGTAGCAGTTGTTAATGATGAGACAGGGGTCTCAGGTTCTGCCACTGGGCCTTCAGTCAAGTTTCCCCTATGAAACTAATCTTAGGGTCCACCTCAACATCCAGTTGACCGATGACATTACCTGATTGCCTAAGTCTCCTTCTTAGAGAGAACTCTGCAAGGATCCTGTCTTGGATTCTTTGAGCCAGCCTGTCAGCTTGTCTTGAATTGCTTGGATTGACAAGTGGCATGTTGACTAAATCCAGTCTTTCATAGAAGCTCAGGCTTTGGAAATGAAAAACTTCTTGTTGACCTTGAACTCTGTGAAGTATAAGGGCTCTTCTGTCATCATCATACCTCCACCTTATGATGTAGTTGCCAGTTCCTTGTGGTGGAGATGAGACAGCCCTTGGTATACCTTCCTCAAAGAGACTCCTGATGATTGAGTCTATAGAGTCCACATTAATGTGAACTTGAGGAAGTTGCTGAGAATGCACAACAGCAAGTGAGGATGGTGAGTCCTCTATGTCCATTCTCTGTGAAGAACTCCCAGGTTCTGTGGTTGTAATGACTTTCTCCCCCTTTTTGGTAGCATCACCCACTTGCATAGGTGAGCTGGAGGATAAGTCAATCACTTCCACAGGTTCTTGTGTTCCTGGTTGAGCTCTCCTTAAAGGTCTCCCAGCTAGTTTTTCCTTTAGATATGAAATCTGAAGTTGCTGATCATTGACCCTGTTATGTAAGGTAGTCACCTGAGATTCCAAGTGACTAACCTTAGAGACTAAATAGGTGCATGTTTTTGACAATTTCTGCACCTTTAGTCTCAAATTCCCTCATCTTCATCAGAAGAATCATTGGGGGATGAGATGATTGGACCAAAGTCCTCTCTCTCACCACCAGCTTGAGTTTCTTGGCTGCTGGTTTTCCTCTGCTCACTGGCAGCCTCAGTTGAGATGCCAGTGGGCTGAGTTGCCATGGTTGCGGTCTTAATGATGTAATCACTTTTAAAAGTGAGAGCCTCTTCCATATGGACATCCTGAACATGTTCAAGAGTGTCCACCTCAGTAATAGGTGACTGATGTGGGATAGACTGAGGAGAGTCAGAGGTACTCATCTCTCTTTGAGTAGGGGAGGAGAAGAGAGACTCATGGTACTCACTGAATCCTAAGTCTTCATCAGTGTAGAAGGATAGGTTGGGAATTGGTTGATTGAGATCTAAAGGCTGGGGATGGTAGCTGTCCCCTGAAGGTTGTTCACTTGAGTGTTGAGACTCAGAGTGAAGGCTTAAGGCTGTTGGGCTAGTGAGCTCATCAGGGTGAGCATGAGGAACCTCAGCCCTCATAGGTGAAGAAATGGGAGTGGTTTGCTCCTCAGGAGAAGTGGGAGCTCTAGTATCCACTTCTTCCTGTAAGGTTGAGTATATGGGGGCCTGCACAGACTCAATAGCCTGAGCAGGAGTTCGTTTGGATTTTCTTTGGTAGGTGAGGGTGATTTCTGGTCTTTTTAGAGGTAAGGATAAAAGAGGTGTGGGTTCAACACTAGCTTGTGTTGCTAGGTTGTCACCTTGAGCAATGAGCTCTAACATTTTTGGGACTAGGGCTGTTTCTACCCCTGAGAAGCCTACAGTTGGCTTCTTTATTATTTTAAAGATGCCGGGCTTCATCTGTCCCAATTTAAGAATATTAGTTGTTTCCCTCAACTGTGAGCCCAGTTCACAGTTGAGAATGTGTTGAACATATCTAGGAAACATGTAATACTCTAAGGAGTCTAAGTTTGCAAGTAAATTAGTATAAACAAATTGTGAATACCTGAACTTGACCCCCTGAACCATCCCATGAACTATAAAGGAGAGATCCTCAAGAATCTGGTCCCATCCACCATGCTTGTTTGATAAGCTATGGATAACCACATGGAGCAGGTATTTCCACTAGGATGAGACCTTCCTTTTCCTGAAGGTCTTTACAGAGAAATCTCCCTCATAGCCCATCTGCTCAAAGGAATGATGAACAGCTTCCTTTGGGAAGGACAACTCACCTTCTTCATCATCCAGCTGCAAATGTTGGTTAATGATGGCCGGAGTGATGAAGATTGTCCTCCCTTGCACTGTGGCAGACAGTGCCTTCTCCCCATCCATAATGACCTCTTGGCAGGTCTTCCAGAATTCAAGCAAGTGATCCTCATATAGAGTAGGATCAATGGTCAGGGATGTGAAATAGTTGGATAGAGTTAAGAATTGGCAAATCTCTGAGAAACTTGCATCTTTCTCAGAGCTTAACAGATCAACTTGATTATGTTGCCTGTGAAGTTGCATGGAGAAATCTGGGTTGTTTCTGCGGTTAAGGTTGGCCATTTCAGAAGCTTAAGGGTGAAGAAAGGTAGAAAGCAAAGGCGGTTGAGAGAATTAGGTTAGAGGAATAGTTGAATTGAGGAAATAGTGAGAAAGAGGGGGAACCGTTGGGTATTTATGTGAAAAGGGATTTGAACCAAAGTTAATGAAAGAGGATAAACTTTGAAATCCGGAAGTCGGTCCCACCTCTGAAAAAGGTAGTTTACTTTTGCTCAAAAAGTAGTTTTCTTGGAATTCGAAAAGCTTCCGAAGGTATATTGTCTTCGGAAGTTTTAATGACAAAGGCTTCCGAAGCTAAAATGGCTTCGGAAGATTTTTCAGAGAGTCTTGAAAATTTATGCTTCGGAAGAGAAATAAACCCTTGGATGCTTTGTATAAGAATCACCAAAGCTTCCGAGAGTTAATTTTGCTTCGGAAGGAAAAAGTCCTTAAAAACAAATAAGTGTCTGAGATAGATATTTAAGCTTCAGAAGATGAGTTTAGACTTCTTCCGAAGGTAAAATATCTTAGACAGTTATTTATTTTGAAGACATAATTTTCTTCCGAAGATAAAATTTTATCTTTTGAAATATCAGAAAATTTTCAAGAACCTAAGGAAAGTTTTCAAAAAGAATTTTACATCCAAAGAAAACATGAGCTTATGAAAGTGATGAACTAGACAACTTAGGACACACATATTTTAAGAAGAAATAATTAGAATTAGTTTTAAGAAAAAGTCTACTCAAAGTTAATCATCCCAATAGCTGATATCAGATATTTAAATCTCTGTTCATCAAAAGCTTTTGTAAACAGATCAGCATATTGTTCATCTGTATGAACTTTGACTAGTTTAATTAATCCCTTTTCATAGTTATCTCTTATTAAATGATACCTGATGTTGATGTGTTTGGTCCTTGAGTGCTGCACAGGGTTCTCAGTGATAGAGATAGCACTATTGTTGTCTATGTGGATAGGAGTCTCTTTGAAGTTAAATCCATAGTCCATCATCTGATTTCGAATCCAAAGCACTTGAGCACAGCAGCTTGCAGCAGCAATGTATTCAGCCTCAGCAGTTGATGCAGACACACAGGATTGTTTCTTGCATTGCCATGAGACAACCCTTCCACCAAGGAATTGACATCCCCCAGATGTAGACTTTGCAGTCATGTTGCAACCACCATAATCACTATCTGTATAGGCATACAGATTGAAATTAGGATTCTTTGGATACCATAGATGTCACACCCCAACCTTGACGGCGGAAATGTCGAGATGTGAGGGTTAAGATTGTTCACAGCCACATAACGCTATTATTAAATCCAAATACATTATACATAAGTTTCAAAATTACATTACAAGTATAAGTCTCAATAATGAAATAAGTTTCAACATGAAATAACAAACATAACCATTTTGTTTATTAACTAGGTCCAAGTCCTAGAATATGCCAGCAACATAAGTTCACTTCAAAACTTGGGGGTTTCCTGAAACATGATAAAAATAAAAGGTCAACTATAAATAGTTGGTGAGTTTCCAAGGTTTTCATACATAATATGAAAAAGGTTACAAGTAGCAATTCATGTCATAGGTTATAAGCTAGTAAGGTTATAGAGCACATATCGTTACAACCAAACCTCGACTTGATTACAAGTATAAAAGATTGGCTAAGTGTATTTGGTTCCCTAGTGCACAAGCGTACGGCCCCTAGGAGTCGGCAATACCTCGACTTTAGCACCAAATAGGCTTGTCAGGCCCAAAGATCTAAGACGTCGCCAGGCTAGCAATAGTTAATGATTGTAAACAAACTATGTATCTCATATAATCACTTACAATACACAAATAACCATGACAAAATAATAAGTTGAATTGCAAGTGCCTTACAAGTCTCAAATGTTTATAAGTGTACGATGTATAAGTATCATGTTTCACCCCAAAATAGTGTGGAATAAAGTAAAAAGGAGCACGGAAAACTCACATGGAAAACTCACTTGATCAAATAAGTAAAGAATGACGATTAATAAGAGATATGATAAGCAACGCTCCAACGTAGTCTTTCACAAGTTACCTAAATATATGTATTTTACAAGTTTAAGTTTAAATAATAAGGTTAACGTTTTAATGCGAGCTAGGGTTGCAGTTGGGATTTGGGGGTTTTAATAATTACATTTAATAAAAATATAATTATACAATCATTTATGTTTTGGTTTAAGAAAATATAAAATATTTAAAACCAATAATGATATTGAATGATTCAATGATTTAATTTATTAATATAATAAGGAGTAAATACGAAGTGTGAAAAGAGATAATTAATTTGATAATTAATTATTTAAAATTTGATAAAGATAATTGGTTACATAATTAAATGACTTGTAGGTTAACTTATAATCATTTAAATCATTTTATAATGTTTCTAACCTTTAAATGATTTTTTATAAAGGTATTACAATATCCATAACCTTATAACAATAATGAAAAATAATAGGAAATTATATTGTTTATTAGTTTTATAAGTTTAAATAAAAGTTAAGGAATAAATTTATTAACTAGTTACGACATAACATAGTTAATTAAAACATTGCATAATATAACATGTTTAAATTATCATTTGTTTAGTTAATTATTTAAATTATCATTGAATAAATAATTATTTAAATAATCATTGAATAAGTAATATTTCTTATAACTTTTTATTCTTTAAAAACAACCAAATTTAAGAATTATAAAATCTTTAAGAAATTAACTTAATAATTTTCAGAAATAATTTAGCTAACAAAATAATTATAATTCTACTAAACAATATACTAAAATCTTATGCAATTAATAGAAACTAAAAGAAACAAATATTAAAAAAAAAAACAGAATGAGGGTCCCCGGGGTCGAACCCGGGTCCCTTGTGTAAGTATGTGAGGCTGTAACCGGTTGGGCAGAAGCCCATATCTGAATAAAACTCTCAAACAAATTAATTTATTTCATAACTACATAAATCCCCCAAATCCAAGAACCCTAGATTTGATTTTGATTCAAATTGAATTCCATTCGATGTTGTTAACCCCAACAACCATGGGGCTTTTGTTCCCTGAAGAATTTCGAGCATATCAATGTAAGAAACTTACGTTATTGAGTTCGATTCGATGACGATGGTGATAATAATAGCCGCGACAAAGACAATGTTGGTTCGAGGTTCAAACGTCGATGATAATCCAATTCGTGTTGCAGACGGCTTTCATTGGTCTTGGTGAGCAAAAGCCCTCTATCAATTTCGAACCTTGAAGTCCGGATGATGGTGCTCGAGTATGGTGTAGGTTCACGATGAAGATGACGATTGAATCCGTAATTCGTGTGTTTCTCAGGTGTAGATGGATGTAGCAATTGAATATAGATGGTTAGAAGATTGTTGAGTTTGGTTTAATTAGATTATAATTGCGATTAAATGGTAGGACGGTTATGGTGTTCATGTCGACGGTTTTACGGTAGATTAAGGCTCATAACGGTTGTTTAAACTCAATTGAAGACCATTATTGAGTTCGAAATGCGTTAGTCAATCGTTTGGGATCTTTTGGTATTAAATTCGAATTGTTTCGAGTGGCTTTAGAGGTCGCCGGACTTGGCCGGGGGTGTCGTCGGCCATTCGCCGGGAAAACGGGGAAACAGGGGAGGGGGTTGGGTTTTCTTTCGAGTTTTACACATTTGGTCCCTGTGGTTTAACAGTTAACATTCTAAGTATAAACTTTATAAATAAAGTTTTCAAATTCGCACTTAGGCCCCTTGAAGTTTAATCAAACTTGGAGTTTACTCAATTTAACTTTTTAATTTGTAAACTTATTATTATTAGTATTGTTGTTGTTGTTGTTGTTGTTGTTATTATTATTATTATTATTATTATTATTATTATTATTATTATTATTATTATTATTATTATTATTATTATTATTATTATTATTATTATTATTACATAATGTAAGGATTCCTGAAGTCTGATGCAACCCAAAACAGCTTAAGTGTCTCAGCAAACATGCACTAAGTACTGAAGTGAAGAATGCTTCGGAAGTTTTACACAAAGCATTAGAAAATACTCTAAGTGTAAAATCTTCCGAAGCCAAGACCAATATCTTCCGAAGCCAAACATGAAGTCTTCCGAAGCTTCAGAGACAAAGTCTTCCGAAGCCTCATCCTATGAAGACAGATTTCTTCCGAAGACTTTTAGTACACATGCTTTATCTGATGTACTGTTCCATAAAGCACCTTTTCCGCTGCATCTCTGTAAAGTCACCAACTTACATGAGTTGGTGAAAAGGGTCATGCTTTTGGTAACTGTACATTGAGGTCTTGAGTCTGTAACTTTCCACTTTATGTACTTTATCCTTTTTGTATTGTAAAAGGATGTGAGCTATGGCATGTCATAGTCACAAGGTCAAAAGGCAGATATGCCTTTTGATCCTACAATTGATTTTGTTAGTGTCTAGTCAATTGTATCCAGCTGGCCTTCAAAGTATGGCCGGCTGTAGGTTGTAGTATAAGTATTTCAAGTTCTTGTATCTTTTCTTAATGCTTTGTAACACTTGTAAGAGAACTTGAGAAAGCAATATACTGCCTCCTTGAAACCCAACTCTCTTGTTCTGTCTCTTTACTTACTTGTGTTCTTAGTATCATACTTGGTTATCCAGTTCACTGTTTGATTAGAGCTTAGTTATTCTCCTCATTGTGTTGTTGTGTTGTAATTGTGGTTAAGCCCTTAAACGGTCCTGCAATTGGTATCAGAGCTTTCCAGGCTCTTGATATAAGATCTAACCATCTTAAGATCCCTCACAACACACAAAAGCTAAACTCTTCAAATGGCTGCCATCTCTAAAACTGATATGGAGACTGGAACCATGAACAAATCCCCACTGATCACTCTTGATGATTTTGACACCTGGTGCATGAGGATGGAAGGCTTCATCAGGTCTCTTGATTCAAGAATGTGGGAATCTGTTGAGAATGGACCTTTCATACCCAGCACCCCCTCTGCTACTGGTGCTGGTATGATTCCTAAAGATGTGGCCAACTACTCAGATGAAGATAGAAAAAGAGTAGAAATTGATAGGAAGGCCATGACTGCTCTTCAGACTGCTCTCCCAAACTCTGTATACAGAGGCTTCAAGAAGTGCAAGACAGCCAAACAGCTGTGGGATGCACTGAAGCTGATGTATGAAGGCTCCTCTGAAGCCAAGGAGAACAAGAAAGATCTTCTGAAGCAGCAGTTTGAAAATTTCACCTTCAAAGCAGGTGAGACCATGACTCAACAATACTTCAGGTATGTTGAGATTGTGGATACCCTAGTGGATGGAGGAGTTCCTCTTGAGAACAGGGACATTGTAAGGAAGTTCATGTCATCACTTCCTAGGCAATGGACACACTATTGTGTGGTGATCAAGAGGACTGAGAACCTTAAGACTCTTACTCTTACAGAGTTGTATGGGATTCTCAGTGGATACCAGATGGAGATGAACATGCAAGGTTCATCTGGCAACTCCAACAATCAAATGGGTTCAGCCCTTCATGTGGTTGAAAGGGACAGCATAGAACCTCAGCATCATCTCTTATGCTACCCTGACAACTCACAAAAGGGTCCTTTCATCACCTTCCCGGAGACACCAAGGGAGAACTTTACTCAAGGAAGCCCATTCCAAGAGACAAGTTCTTCTCAAGCCTTTGTGTCTGCAGATGAAAGCTGTGGGAATTATCTCTTCACTCTTGAAGACCTGGACTGTATCCATCCAGATGACCTGGAATACATGGAGATAGTTCAGCAGATGGCTCTCCTCACTCACAGAGCCAAGAAGTTCTACAAGAGGACAGGAAGAAGATTCCCAAGCAATGCTACCAGCAGCAAGTTTGGGCTGGATAAAAGCAAAGTTAAGTGTTACAACTGTAACCTTATGGGTCACTTTGCCAGGGAGTGTAAGGCACCTAAAACAAATGGGGGCCAAACACAACCCAGACCAAACTTTGCTGACAAAGCTCCTCAAGCTGAGAAGACAAAGCAACATGCTGCTGTTGCTGTTGAAGAAGGAGGCTTTGACTGGAGTTTTCAGGTGGAGGATGCTTCTCCAAACCAAGCACTGATGGCTGACCATGATGAAGCCAAGGTATTGGAACATCTTTGCTCCCCTGAATGCATTGCTAAAGTAAATAGATACAGGTCCTATAACCTAGAGATGAGATCTGATCTTGAGTCATTAAACATATTAAAATCTGATTTTAGAAAGTCTGAAAATGATTACAAGTTAAAGATAGAAGACTTGGAGAAAACCATTTCAGTACTAAAACATGAACATACAGATTTCAGAACTCAGATCCAAGATCTCATCACTAAGTTAACTGAGTGCCAGGCTGAGCTTGTGATCAGCAAAGCCAAGGCAGAGAAAAGTGTTCTTGAAGAAGAGACCTTCAAGAACATGATATCCTCATCCCTGCACAACAAGGTTTGTTATCAAAACAGACAGGGACTAGGATCAAATGAGATAGCTCCTCCACACACAATCTTGTCTGTAAGATCTCCTAGGTGTGGAACTTGTGAAGATGAGCTTCCTCTCATAGATCCTGTAAGTGAGGATGATGAAGAAGTGATAGTGAAGAATCCTCTGAGAAGAGTGAAGAAGAGGATTCTTCCAAGGGCCACTATCCTTCTGAGGAGAAGAAATCAACTGGATGACCAAGTCCAAAAGAAAGAACTTGATCAGAAAGAGCAAAAGAAAAGCAAAGAAGGCTCAAGAAATCAAGGCTACTTTTGATGCTAAGCAGAAACAAGTTTTTATCTCTGCAGGTTTCAAAGTAGTAAGGACTGAAGACATCAACCAAGACTCCTTAGCTAAGAGTCATGGTTCTTGTTCAAATCATCTCAGTGCCAAGAAGAAGACTGATTTGCTGTGTACCACTGCTGCACAGCCTGGACCATCAAACTCCAAGAACAGTTCACAGCCCAAGGAACTGTCTCAGCATCTACCAAGATGAAGATGGAGAGGGGATGTGACCAAAGTCAGTCTTGTTCTCAAAGGGAGACTTCTTTGAAGAAGATAATGTTATGTGTTATGTGTGAAAGTACTTCTCACATTGCTAAGGATTGCCCATACAATCCTAAAAGTACTGTCCACATGACTAAAACAAAGACTTCAAAGAGTCTCAAGAAATCTCAAGCTTCGGAAGGAAAGTCTGTTTCCTTCGGAAGCTCCAAATCAAAGAAGGAGGTAAGTGGAAAATTACCTTCGGAAGCAAAGTTGGTCTCGGAAGAAAGGAATTCTTCCGAAGCACTAAAGTCTGCTGCAGTGACTGTAGACTCTTCCGAAGGATCAGTCATCAAAACTTATGAAGTTCTAAAAGCTTCTAAGGTTTTGAAGGTCAAGTCCAAGACTCCAAAGGTGGTGTGGAAGTCTAAGAAAGACCAAATGACTGAGGTTTCTCCATCAACAACAGCTGAAGATCCCTATAGTACAACCATAGGATCTATTACTGTTGCATTACCTTCTTTACTGTTAATGAGCCCAAGACAAGTAAGGCTTGGGTTTCCAAATGTAACTAATCATCTTCTCTGTGCAGGAACAGCTCAAGACCAACAGGAATGTCTGGATAATTGACAGTGGCTGTTCCAGGCACATGACAGGCAATAGGTCTCTACTCCATAATTTTGAGAGGATTGATGGAGGACCAGTTGCTTTTGGAGGAGATGAAGGTGGTTACATTTCTGGAAGGGGCAAGGTCACAAATGGTAAGCTCAGCATTGAGAAGGTAAACTTTGTCAAGGAGCTTGGGTACAATCTTCTGAGTGTATCCCAATTTTGTGATCAGAGTCATAACATGCTCTTTACTGAGCATGAGTGCATTGTTCTCAAACCTGGTGTGGTCATTCCTCATGAGCATATCCTGCTCAGAGCCCCCAGGAAAGGGAACATGTACAAGATGGATTTGCAAGAAACATCTCCCTCAGGAGAAGTTTCATGCTTTCTATCTAAAGCAAATAGTGATGAGTCTTTCCTATGGCATAAAAGAATGTGCCATGTAAACTTTAAGAACATGAATAAATTAATTAAACATGATTGGTAACTGGAATGCCAAAGAAAGAGTTTACTAGTGATGATCATTGTGTTGCATGCCTGAAAGGGAAGCAACACAAAGTATCTCACAAGCCTAAGGAAAAGAACTCCATCACTACTCCCCTACACTTGTTACATATGGATCTCTTTGGCCCCACCAGTGTAATGAGTTTAGGAAGGACCTCTTACTGTCTGGTGATCACAGATGATTTTACAAGATTCACTTGGGTCTTCTTCCTTAGAACTAAGGATGAAACCCCTGAGATTCTGAAGAATTTCATCTTAAAAGTTGAGAATCAATGTGATCACAAGGTCAAAACCATAAGATGTGATCAAGGAACTGAATTCAAGAACCAAATCCTTGATGCATTTTGTGATGAAAAAGGTATTACAAGACAATATAGTGCTCCCAGGACTCCTCAGCAAAATGGAGTTGCTGAAAGGAGAAACAGGACACTTATTGAAGCTGCAAGAACTATGTTGTCTGACTCTAAACTGCCTATCACCTTCTGGGCAGAGGCAGTCAATACTGCTTGCTATGTGCAAAACAGAGTTTTAGTAGTTAAGACACATGGTAAGACTCCTTATGAACTTTGGCACAAGAGGAAACCTTTCATTGGTTTTCTCAGGTCATTTGGATGTCCCTGCACCATCTTGAATACCAAAGATCAAATTGCCAAGTTTGCTGAGAAATCAGATGATGGACATTTCATTGGATACTCTTCTCAAGCTAAAGCTTATAGAGTATACAATCTCAGAACTAGAATTGTTGAGGAGTCAGCCAATGTGACTTTCAATGAGCACACTCCTTGTGTGGCTGGTTCTGGTCCGGATTGGCTGTTTGATCTTGATTTAGTTACCAACTGTTTTAACAAATCTTGTGAGCATGTTTCAGGATCTGCAGAAAATCTAAATACAGGTGATCCTGATCCAAGATTTGAGCTAGGAAGATCTTCAACTCATACATCTTCAGCTCCAGTTGGAACTACTTCAGCAAATGAGGTTTCTATCAGCACAACAATGACAAATTCAGCTGATACATCTGGCATGCCTTCAAATTCCAGCTCAGAGGCCTCTCAACCAGATAAAGAAACCTCACTTGTAGAAGACAACAATGGTGATGGTGATAGTGATCAGGAATTCCTTGATGCTAATAACCACACCATAGATGACAACATCAATGATGTCTCACACTCATTGGATCAAGTTAATCTTGATAAGTGTGATAATGTGGAGGGTGAATCTTCAGGACCAGATTTAAATTTCTCAAATTTAGATCTTTCCCAGCAACTTGCTGTGATCCCTCAGCTAAGGATCCACAAGTCTCACCCCACCACAAACATCATTGGAGATGTTGTCACAGGGGTAAGAACAAGAGGACAAACCCATGAAGCAAATGTTTGTCTTCACTCTTGTTTCTTATCTCAGATAGAGCCCAAGAAAGTTGATGAAGCTCTAAAGGATGGAAGTTGGGTTGAAGCTATGCAACAAGAGCTGCTTCAATTCAAAAGGCAGAAAGTTTGGAACCTTGTCCTCTTCCTCATGGGAAGACTACCATTGGAACCAAATGGGTTTTTAGAAACAAGAAGGATGATAGGGGAATCATCATCAAGAACAAGGCAAGACTAGTTGTTCAAGGATACACACAAGAAGAAGGGATTGACTACACTGATGTCTTTGCTCCTGTAGCAAGACTAGAAGCTGTTAGGATATTCCTGGCATTTGCTGCATCCAAGAACTTCAAGGTCTACCAACTTGATGTAAAGTGTGCTTTCTTATATGGAGTGATTGATGAGGAGGTTTATGTCAAACAGCCACCTGGTTTTGTAGACCCTGATCATCCTGATTATGTCTGCAAGCTTGACAAAGCTCTTTATGGGCTGCATCAGGCACCCAGGAAGTGGTATGAGACACTATCTAAGTATCTCTGCAAGCATGGATACAGAAGAGGTACTATAGATGGAACCTCTTCATCAAAGGACAGGGAAATGACTTATTGCTGGTTCAAGTATATGTTGATGACATCATCTTTGGTTCAACTAATCCAAAGCTCTGCAAAGACTTTGAGAAGCTGATGAAAGACAGATTTGAGATGAGTTCAATGGGAGAACTCAACTTCTTTCTGGGAATTCAAGTGAAGCAAGTTGAAGATGGCATCTTCATAAGTCAGTCAAAGTATGTTCAAGACATACTCAAGAGGTTCAATATGACTGATTGTAAGATTGCTAAGACACCCATAGCCAGAAACCACTCCCTTGGTCCAGATCTTGAGGGGGAGTGTGTAGATGAGCACTTATACAGGGCTATGATTGGGTCTCTTATGTATCTTACAGCTAGCAGGCCTGATATCATGTTTGCTACATGTATTTGTGCAAGATATCAAGCCAACCCTAAGATGTCTCACTTAATCACTGTGAAAAGGATTTTAAGATACCTCAAAGGTGCTTCAACACTTGGTCTATGGTATCCAAAGAATCCAAATTTCAATCTGTATGCCTATACAGATAGTGATTATGGTGGTTGCAATATGACTGCAAAGTCTACATCTGGGGGATGTCAATTCCTTGGTGGAAGGGTGGTCTCATGGCAATGCAAGAAACAATCCTGTGTGTCTGCATCAACTGCTGAGGCTGAATACATTGCTGCTGCAAGCTGCTGTGCTCAAGTGCTTTGGATTCAAAATCAGATGCTGGACTATGGATTTAACTTCAAGAGACTCCTATCCACATAGACAACAATAGTGCTATCTCTATCACTGAGAACCCTGTGCAGCACTCAAGGACCACACTCAACATCAGGTATCATTTAATAAGAGATAACTATGAAAAAGGATTAATTAAACTAGTCAAAGTTCATACAGATGAACAATATGCTGATCTGTTCACCAAAGCTTTTGATGAACAGAGATTTAAGTATCTGAATCAGCTATTGGGATGATTAACTTTGAGTAGACTTTTTATTAAAACTAATTCTAATTATTTCTTCTTAAAATACGTGTGTCCCTAAGTTGTCTAGTTCATCACTTTCATAAGCTCATGTTTTCTTTGGATGTAAAATTCTTTTTGAAGACTTTCCTTAGATTCTTGAAAAATTTTGATACTTCGGAGATAAGATTTTATCCTTCGGAAGAAAAACATGTCTTTAAAATAAATATACTGTCTAAGAGATTTTACCTTCGGAAGAAGTAAAGATTCATCTTCCGAAGCTTAAATTTTATCTCACACTTATCTATTTTCAAGAACCTTTTCCTTCCGAAGCAAAATTAACCTTGGGAAGCTTTTGTTTATTTTCATACAAAGCATTCAAAGGTTTATTTCTCTTCCGAAGCATAAATTATCAAGACTCTCAGGAAAATCTTCCGAACCATTTTAGCTTCGGAAGCTGTTTTAAATCAAACTTCCGAAGACAATAAACTTCGGAAGCTTTTCGAATTCCAAGAAAAACTACTTTTGAGCAAAGTAACTACTTTTTCAGAGGTGGGACCGACTTTCGATTTCAAAGTTTATCCTCTTTCATTAACTTTGGTTCAAATCCTTTTCATAAATACCCAACGGTTCCCCCTCTTTCCCACTATCTTCCTCAATTCTACTGTTTCTCTACCTAATTCTCTAAACCGCCTTTGCTTTTCTACCTTTCTTCACCCTTAAGCTTCTGAAATGGCCAACCTTAACCGCAGAAACCACCCGATTTCTCCATGCACTACACAGGCAACATAATCAAGTTGCTCTGTTAAGCTCTGAGAAAGATGCAAGTTTCTCAGAGATTTGCCAATTCTTGACTCTATCTAACTACTTCACCTCCCTGACCATTGATCCTCCTCTATATGAGGATCAGTTGCTTGAATTCTGGAAGACCTGCCAAGAGGTCATTATGGATGGGGAGAAGGCACTGTCTGCCACAGTGCAGGGAGGACAGTCTTCATCACTCCGGCCATCATTAACCAACATCTACAGCTGGATGATGAAGAAGGTGAGGTGTCCTTTCCAAAAGAAGCTGTAAATCATTCTTTTGAGCAGATGGGCTATGAAGGAGATTTCTCTGTAAAGACCTTTAGGAAAGGGAAGGTCTCATCCCAATGGAAATTCCTGCTCCATGTGGTTATCCACAGCTTGTCAAACAAGCATGGTGGATGGGACCAGATTCCTGAGGATCTCTCCTTCATTGTTCATGGAATGGTTCAAGGGGTCAAGTTCAGGTATTCACAATTTGTATATACTAATTTACTTGCAAACTTAGACTCCTTAGAGTATTACATGTTTCCTAGATATGTTCAACACATTCTCAACTGTGAACTGGGCTCACAGTTGAGGGAAACAGGTAATATTCTTAAATTGGGACAGATGAAGCCCGGCATCTTTAAAATAATGAAGAAGCCAACTGTAGGCTTCTCTGGGGTAGAAACAGCCCTAGTCCCAAAAATGTTAGAGCTCATTGCTCAAGGTGACAACCTAGCAACACAAGCTAGTGTTGAACCCACACCTCTTTTGTCCCTACCACTAAAAAGACCAGAAATCACCCTCACCTACCAAAGAAAATCCAAACGAACCCCTGCTCAGACTATTGAGTCTGTGCAGGCCCCCAAATACTCAACCTTACAGGAAGAAGTGGACACTAGAGCTCCCACTTCTCCTGAGGAGCAAACCACTCCCATTACTTCACCTATCAGGGCTGAGGTTCCTCAAGCTCACCCTGATGAGCTCAATAGCCCAACAACCTTAAGCCTTCACTCTGAGTCTCAACACTCAAGTGGACAACCTTCAGGGGACAGCTACCATCCCCAGCCTTTGGATCTCAACCAACCAATTCCCAACCTATCCTTTTACACTGATGAAGACTTAGGATTCAGTGAGTACCATGAGTCTCTCTTCTCCTCCCCTACTCAAAGAGAGATGAGTACCTCTGACTCTCCTCAGTCTATCCCCCATCAGTCACCTGTTACTGAGGTGGACACTTCTGAACCTGTTCAGGATGTCCATATGGAAGAGGCTCTCACTTTTGAAAGTGATTACATCATTAAGACCTCAACCATGGCAACTCAGCCCATTGGCATCTCAACTGAGGCTGCCAGTGAGCAGAGGAAAACCAGCAGCCAAGAAACTCAAGCTGGTGGTGAGAGAGAGGACTTTGGTCCAATCATCTCATCCCCCAATGAATCTTCTGATGAAGATGAGGGGAATTTGAGGCTAAAGGTGCAAAAACTGTCAAAAACATGCACCTATTTAGTCTCTAAGGTTAGTCACTTGGAATCTCAGGTGACTACCTTACAAAACAGGGTCAATGATCAGCAACTACAGATTTCATATCTGCAGGAAAAACTAGCTGGGAGACCTTTAAGAGAGCTCAACCAGGAACACAAGAACCTGTGGAAGTGATTGACTTATCCTCCAGCTCACCTATGCAAGTGGGTGATGCTACCAAAAAGGGGGAGAAAGTTGTTACAACCACAGAACCTGGGAGTTCTTCAGAGAGAATGGACATAGAGGACTCACCATCCTCACTTGCTGTTGTGCATTCTCAGCAACTTCCTCAAGTTCACATTAATGTGGACTCTATAGACTCTCTCATCAGGAGTCTATTTGAGGAAGGCATACCAAGGGCTGTCTCATCTCCACCTCTGGGAACTAACAATCAAATCATAAGGTGGAGGTATGATGATGACAGAAGAGCCCTCATACTTCAAAGAGTTCAAGGCCAACAAGAAGTTTTTCAATTCCAAAGCCTGAGCTTTTATGAAAGACTGGATTTAGTCAACCTACCACTTGTCAATCCAAGCAATTCAAGACAAGCTGATAGGCTGGCTCAAAGAATCCAAGACAGGATCATGGCAGAGTTCTCTCTAAGAAGGAGACTTAGGGAATCAGGCAATGTCATCGGTCAACTGGATGTTGAGGTGGACCCTAAGATTAGTTTCATAGGGGAAACCTTGACTGAAGGCCCAGTGACAGAACCTGAGACCCCTGTCTCATCATCAACAACTGCTGCTGAGGTCCAAACTCCATCTGAGACACCTGCTGGTGAAGGTGTTTCTCAGCCTCTCTCTGGCCAGAGCATGGAAGCTACTCCAAGCAATGAAGGCCAAGCCTCAATCCTCCCTGAGTCACAAAGGTCTGTTGGTGACAAAGGAAAAGGATAATGACTCCTGAGGAAATTGAGGAGGAAGAGAGAGAGAGGAAAAGGAGACTAAGGGGAGAAAGTTCCACTGGGTCATCTAGCTTCATGCAAGCTGCAATCAGGGCTGCCCCCAGACCAAATACTCAGGATGATGAGTTAAGGGCAGTCAGGATTACTTACTTACAGACCAGGAACTATGATATTGATGAGATCATCTCCCTCCCCTTAGAAGAACTGAATGAACTGGCTGACAGAGAAGTGTCAAGAGAGTTGAAGGAGAAAGAGGATGCAATGATACTTCTCCAACTCAAAGAGGAGAAGAGACAGAAAAGACTTTACAAGCATGCTCCTACTCTCTCACCAGTTCAAGAAAGTCCTGCACAAGAAGATGTGGTTCCACAAGAACCTCAGGTAGATAAAGAGGAAGATAGGATCAAAATGATCAACTACCTGAGTGCCACAGGCTTCTATCAGGCAGATGCACTTCTCCCTTTGTCCTATGACTTCATTGAGTTCGAGTATCTAAAGCAACTTGAACTTGAGCTAGTCAAGGAAAGAAAGACAACCAAAAGGAAACTAAGGGAAGAAGCTGCAAAGTCAAGGGCCACCATTCAAAAGAATGCAAAGAAGTCTGCTGACAGACAAAGAATGGTGAGCTTCTTGAAGCTGTATGGATTCTCCGGAAGGAGACTTGGCCCCATGTCTCTATCCACTATGGATGAGCACATTAGGGTGATCAAGCAGAAGATTAAGAGTGGAGAACTTATTGACTTGCACTCTCTTCCAAGTCAAGTCCCACCTGAAGTGGAGGTCAAGTTTGAACAACCAGAGACACCTCAAACAGCACCTCCAGCTGAGCCCCAGCAAGCTTCATCTTCTGATCCTAGGCAGGGTCAAACTCCCTCTCCTTCTGAACCTGTGAGGGAGGAACACCCAACTGAGAAAGACACTGAAGATCAACATGGTGCTGCAGACCAGTCTTCTCAGTTAAAGACAACCAAGAGGAAGAAGAGGATGGCTTCTAAACCAAAGACAAAGAAGAAGAAGCCAAAGTCATCTACCTCTGCACCTCAGGCTGAATCAGATCAACCTGAGGAAGTGCATGATGAGGCAGCCCAATCAACTCCTATTCAAGTGGCTCCTCTAACTAGTGAGACACCCATCTTATCCTGGACATACTCTACTAATCCAGAGAGATGGACTGTTATAAGAGATCAAGGTGTTGAGAATGTCTACTCATGGCAAGACATAATCAACTTACCTCTGCATGATCTCTTTGAGATGAGAAGATACTATGAAAGTCTTGATGATCCTGACCATCTCATAAAGAAAGGAATGGTCCTGATTGTACTGAAGACTACTAACATTTGAAGATCTTCTAAGTGTTTTGGTAGCATCAGCCTAGGGGGAGTTTGTAAGGATTCCTGAAGTCTGATGCAACCCAAAACAGCTTAAGTGTCTCAGCAAACATGCACTAAGTACTGAAGTGAAGAATGCTTCGGAAGTTTTACACAAAGCATTAGAAAATACTCTAAGTGTAAAATCTTCCGAAGCCAAGACCAATATCTTCCGAAGCCAAACATGAAGTCTTCCGAAGCTTCAGAGACAAAGTCTTCCGAAGCCTCATCCTATGAAGACAGATTTCTTCCGAAGACTTTTAGTACACATGCTTTATCTGATGTACTGTTCCATAAAGCACCTTTTCCGCTGCATCTCTGTAAAGTCACCAACTTACATGAGTTGGTGAAAAGGGTCATGCTTTTGGTAACTGTACATTGAGGTCTTGAGTCTGTAACTTTCCACTTTATGTACTTTATCCTTTTTGTATTGTAAAAGGATGTGAGCTATGGCATGTCATAGTCACAAGGTCAAAAGGCAGATATGCCTTTTGACCCTACAATTGATTTTGTTAGTGTCTAGTCAATTGTATCCAGCTGGCCTTCAAAGTATGGCCGGCTGTAGGTTGTAGTATAAGTATTTCAAGTTCTTGTATCTTTTCTTAATGTTTTTGTAACACTTGTAAGAGAACTTGAGAAAGCAATATACTGCCTCCTTGAAACCCAACTCTCTTGTTCTGTCTCTTTACTTACTTGTGTTCTTAGCTTCACCTTGGTTACCCAGTTCACTGTTTGATTAGAGATTAGTTATTCTCCTCATTGTGTGGTTGTGTTGTAATTGTAGTTAAGCCCTTAAACGATCCTGCACCTATTGTATTTTCAGCTTCAAAGGAAGGTGAGGGTGTTAATGGAGATGGTATTTAATCCTATAGTGGGGCTGTTTCGGGAGATCAAAAGGGATCTGATAAGGTTACCCTGCGTTATGTTCCCCCCACTTTTCTTCCTTCAGGTGAGAAAGTGGTGAAACTCAAAAGGGATTGTATATGTGTATGTATATGGGTATGTATATGTGTATGTATATGGGTATGTATATGTGGGTATGTAGATGTGTATGTATATGTGTTGAATTATTCTAATTTGGCTATTTTTATTAATTACACAACACCGGTTAAATTCAAACTCGTTTAAACAACGGGGCAATAATGTTATTTTATCATTCAGCAGAGTCAGTCAGATACTAAATCAAACAGCCAAGTTTCAGTCAGATGCGGACTCAGTCAGAACCTCTTACTGGGTATCATATAATACTAAATCAAACAGCCAACTTCTGACTCAATCAGATCTTACTCAGTCAGCGCAATCAAACAACCCCTAAATATAAAACTGCAAAAAAAGAGTTCAACTACAACTTTCATCTATATACTCTTCTATTATAAAGAATATTTGTAAAATAATATATAGGAATAGTGTGAGCGTGGGCTTAAGAGACACTATCTTGATATAGTGCTCAATGTGTATTTCGAAAAAAATATAATTTTGATATAGTGTCAATTTGTACTTGAGTGAAAAACACTATCATGACATAGTTTTGCAAGTACTCATTATCTTGATATAGTGAAGGGGTAAACACGTGTAAATAGACACTATCTTGACATAGTGTGTTAACAAAGGTGATCTCTATTTTTTTATTAGAGAAATTTTCTATTGGTGATCCCTGCCCTTCTTTCGCTTTCCTGTCTCTGTCTCTCGACTCTCCGATTAGTAGGTCAATCAATATCGGTTCGATGGTTGGTGGCTTGACTTTCGCTTCGATAGTGAATGGCTAAACCAATAACTAGCGGAGCAAACTCTAGATTGAAGATCAAGGACATGAGTAGAATGTAATAGTTAAACCATACTTAAAATTTTAATAAGAAATTTTTAATAAGAAAATTATTTCACGACCCCTCTAGTTCATACAATTGGTATTAGAGCATGTTACTCTAAAGTTTTTATACGGATCCATGGCTGAAAACTATGTAGCGTGGAATTATATGGTAAAACTACCTTTACTAAAAAATGAAAACCTTGTTTTTAATTAAAAAACTAAGGTTGGAACTTATGTAAAAACAAAATATATATACGTATGTAAACTGTTAAAAATAGCAATTTTATTCCCATGACAAAAAATTGCTTTGTTGATATTCCTAGAGAAAGTTGGACATCTGATGAAAATAAAATTATTTCCAAAACTTCAAGCAAAATTAATTCTCAATGATGTACCACAAAAACAAGAATATGTAAGAGTTTTTATGCGCCAAAATGGAAATAAAATATGGAAAACTCTTGTTATAACTCAAGGCTATGCTTAAGTAGACAAAATAGTTGAATTACTTGTACAACAATGTAAGCAATTCAAAATTAGTGAACATGAAAAGATTAAAAAAGGTTATGCTAGATCAATAACATTATTACTAGTCTTAAATATCATGGAACCTCATATTCTAGGAAAAATTATGTAAGAACATTCCTAAGGGCCCTACATCCAAAATAAAGAGCTAGGTAACTGTTGTAGTAAAATTAAAAAAATCTCAACACATTACAAATGGATGACTTGATTAGAAACCTTAAAGTTCACGGAGAAAGATGAAATTTCAATATGCAGGAAGGAGAAAGAAAAGTTTATTGCTCTTAATGGTAAAGATACAAAATCTTCATCAAAGGGAGGTTATGATATTAACAATGAAGATAAGTATGCCATGACAGTGGAAGAATTTAAGAATTTATTTAAAAGAAAAAAAAAATTGTTAGACAACCTCATACTTTCAAATCTCATCACAAATATTAGAAAGATAGAGGCAAATATGAAAAAAGTACGTCATAGATATAGTGATCCAAATCACTTCATTCTTGATTATTTCAAATCATCATTCATTTAGTTATGGAATTATGAAATTAGTGTACTTCACCAGGTCCAACCATTTAATTAAATGAATAAACATTTATTCTTAATAGCGTTAATTTTAAGTTTAACTATGAATTATCATTATTATTCCAAATAACACTAATTATTATTTAGAGCTAATAAACTACCAAATACCATTAGCTTTTAATTTACTGTGATGATTAACTTACTTTATTTATTGTGTGACCCTAAAAATAACTTCGTTGGTAGTGTTGTTTTTTTGGGTGTATAGGGGTCACGACATTGAATAACATGGTAAATTGTCCTTTTGAATTGTTATAGGACTTATTACGTAAAATTTTAATGAGAATTTGACATTATGAGTTTTTGAAACCCCTTTTGACTTGAATTTGGGGTTGAATACATGATATAATGATATAATAATATTTGATTGATTAAAAGTTTTGAAAAAAGTGCTATATTATATTGATTAAAATTGTATCCAATAAACAAATTAATAAGTCTTGTTAATGTACCTTTACGCTCGAGACATATATATGTATAGTTGGATCCGTTCTATATATGATTGCATCACTGAATAACCTTGTTGGTTGGTCTACCATTGTTAGTTGCGTATTGTAGGTTGGTGAGCCAAAAACAGTATCATATAACATTGTTGGTCAATGAACCAATGTTAGTCATGTATCTTACGTTGGAGAACCAAAAGCGATCGTGCATTATATTTCTTTTTAGTCAATAGGCAGTTGTATTATATGTACCATCGTAGGTTAGTGTATCATAAATGTTTTCGTATTGTACGTTGTTTGTTTGCGCTGAGTGCTAATATGTTATCATACATTGCTTGTGGGTCATGTACCATAGTCCATAGGTTAGTGTATTGTAAACATTCACGTATTGTACTCCGTTTGTTTGCACTAAGTGCCTACATTCTTCCATCTTCATATTCAAGCTTTAATCTTTACCTTTCATTGATCACAACATCATTACAACATTAATTACAACATTAACTTAATTTACAGTACCATTTAAGTTTTTTATTAGTAACTTACTGCTAAGTACAAACTAAGTCCCATATTATCAACTCTCTTTTTTAGTTAATCAGATTTTATTGAAAACTTAATTCTTCACTATTAACGATCATCATTATTTCAATCTATGAGTAGTATGTAACACCCGGTTATTTATTATTTTGAAGCCGACGAAGGAAGAAAAAGAAATAAAGTCCAAAGTCGAGGGACCAAACTCGCCAACGAAAGAAAGTCGGGTGAGTGGGAGTATATAAGGGAGAGGGCAGCCCTTACCCTCTCCCCCACACTCACAAAACAGCCATCAAAGAGAACAGAAGAGAGAAAGGAAGAAAAGAGGAAAAAAAGTGTTGGTTCGGGTCGGTTCGGGTGGCCAAAATCGTCGTGTAGCAAGCCAAATCAAAGCCCTTGTCGTTGTGCTCGTTTGTGTGAGTTCTAGGACCCCACTTTTACTTGTTTTCAACCGATTTTGGGGCTGGAAAGCATCAAAAACCCGTTTTTGTATGTGTATGTGTTTGACCCATTTGGGTGTGTTGCGTGTGATGTGTTTAGAGTATGTTTCTGGGCTTGTGTGTGCTTGTATGGTGTTGTGGTATGCATTCCTAAGGTCTAAAATGGTTGATTTAGGCTTAGAATGGGTTTGGATGAGCTTGGAGGCCGAAAATGGCAGATTGGGTTCGGGATGAACTCCATTTCTGCATCAGCTAGGGCTATGCGACCGAATGAAGGCCATACGGCCGATTGAGAGGCGATTGAGGGTCATTCGCACGATTGGGAGTCATTCGCACGATTGAGGGTTCAATCGCACGACTAAGGTTTCAGTCGCACGATTGGGAGTCCAGTCGTATGGGGAGTCATACGACTGAGGGTCCGGTCGCATAGGTGCTTAGTTGTCACATCCCGGCGGAAGCGTGAAATGCTTAGGGAGTGACTTGATTGTCCAGAACTCATTGATTCACAAATTATTAAACAGATAACACATAAACATACAAGATTCATAGCATAATATTAAGGTTAGGATTACATTAAATCATAACAGTCAAAATTTGAAATAATATAATCCTATTACATCATAAAGATCTAACAGCTACATCTTCAGAGACGATGGAAATGAGCATCCACCGATACACTGAGGTCATACAAGTTAACTGTCATATTCACACAAACTTTTCCCACTATGTAAATCCAGGATGATCAAACTTGAATCAAATCATGAAGAATTAGATCAAAATATGATGAACACAATGAAAATCCCTTTGATCTCTCTTGATTGCTAATAATATTGTTTACAAATAATCCCTCAATAAAAATAAATTGGTCATTCAACCATTCCCAACACTAATGACAATTAACCTATTTATAGTCTAGACTAATATTCACTAATTGCACTTAACCCCCTAGACTTAGGCTAATTAATACAAAATTACATATAAAGCATAAAAATGACTAAAAACAAGACAAAATATATTTTGTTCACACAAAATATATTTATTACAATAAAACTCCTAGTCATTTAAATCTTCAACGTCTCGTCTCGGTTCCTCGTCTCGAACGAGTCGGGTTTGACTTTTGTTGACTTTGACCGTGACGTTGACTTTTGTTGACTTTCATTGTGTTGATAATATAGACTATCTTTTCCAGCTCCAACAATACTCCCCCTTAGTCTATCATTATCAACGTCTTCATACGAATTCAGCCCCGAGAAATCAACTGTAGAAAGATCTTCAAATTAAAGCTTTTTGAATTTGTTGAGAAAGATTTTTCATCTCATAAGCTCCCCCTATTTATATGCTCCCCCTATTTGAGTGCAAACTTTACAAGGATATTGGAACAAGTTTTCCAAATCTCTAATCTTGAGTGCTTTAGAAGATGTAGGAGGAGGATTCCTAGCTCGGTATCTTCTGCAAACTTGAGGAACAGGTTCTTTGATCAGGTACACTGCTCGACTGATGATCGGCCATCACTTAAAGCAAAAATCTGAAACACATTCACAAACACAATCTCGACATTTCTAATTAGATCATTTCATTTTAACAAAGTAAACCCGTGTTTATTTGTGTTTGAAAACAAGCGAACCCATGTTCGGTTGTACCCAATTTCTGTGAAATGCATGAAAATGATAAAATTGTAACAGCATAATATGGAAGACCTAAAAGAAATTTTGAACAAAAATTTATTATATTTTTTATTTTTATTATATACATTTATTATAACATTTTTTTTATCTATAATTTTTTTTTATAACCGAGAACTGAATCGATCATGAGATCACATCCTCAAGATATACTTTAGCATAAAGATGAATTTAATCATCGACAAGCAATGAGATCACACTGATAACTGAATCTAATAACGATCTTTGAATGACTTTTGAAATTGTCAAACAGATCAATAACGATTGCTGGTATGTTTGTCCACTTAAACTCATGCCCTATCTTTTTCAACAAGCAGAAGATGATTCATTAAGGTTCGATTAAATGCTTTAGAATGCTAGGACCCCACAATAATTTGGCAAAAACCCTCACCCAACCTCAGGATTTCTTGAATTTTGTAACGATCTTTACAGAGCAAGGCTTGTACATTAGTGTGCAAGTGATTATCGACAGAATATTGCATTCTGTGATGAATTCATCATTTAGATAATTTGACACAACTTAGACCAAAATGGTGAGAGTTCCAGGTCTATACTCACGTATAACAAAGGAGATGACCATTTAATCATGTGCCGATGAGAGCTCCAGGTCAGTACTATCGTACAGCAGAGGAGATCATCACTCCAGGTCAGTACTTCCGTACAGCAGAGGAGATTAGCACAAACACAAGACACATAAATACACCAGACATGTCTCAAAGATATGACATATATGATTTGTATCATGGTGGGTGAAAGATCAATTCTCAATCCAATTTTTGTCGGGACTCAGTTTTTGTGCAGGCCAAAATGATTGCGTAAATCCAGACATCCTTAAGCATATATTTTAATTTAAATCATGATGCTGCTGTCTACTTTATTCTTCAGGCTGAGTCTACCAAGCATATCATTAAAGAATCTGTTTGTTTTTCTATTATTTTCAATCAAAAATAAGATGTAAATCAGATAACAGCATCAGTTACTATCATTTCTCATTTTTCAAGATGTAAATCAGATAACAGCATCAGTTACTATCATTTCTCATTTTTCAAACGCAAGTCATGCAAAAAACAAGCATTTCAAGATGATATACAATCATTTCTCAGTCATCTCGAATCAAGTTCTCAATACACTTTTCATTTTTATTTACTTATACTCTCCCCCTAAATTTTTATTTTTGCAAACTTTTCCCTTTTTTTTATTTTTGGTTATTATTTTTTTTATTTTTATATTTTTTTATTAATTTTTATTTTTTTTAATTTTTTTAAAAACTGTACAAAAATAAAAATTTATCAAAGAAAGTCTTCCAAACTACACTGATATGATGATAAGAAATGAATGCTCAAGAAATTGCAGTGATTGTGAAGTAAGAACTGTGATTGTGTAAATAAAAATCCAGATTGTGGATATAATACCATGACCTTAACCTGTTTGTTCCGCCTCAAATTTGAATTAGGAACAATCCCTGTCAGTAAACCGGATTACTAACAGTCCTCCTGAATTGTTCCTGCACTCATTAACAAATTAGTTAGAAAGGGAAACCCAGGCCATCGTAGTCCTGGAAGTTCCTTTTTCATCAAGATAAGTAACAAGCTTCTGCACACAACCGTTTAAACAATCGGGGATTGTTGTATCCTTCTTTTTAATTTGCCAAATTTGTTTCGGTTCAATTAACTTGGATTTGAATGAATTAAATTTGGAAATCATTTTCTGTTTGAGACCGGAATGAAAAGAATTTGGTTTTAAACCTTTGGTCATTTTCATCTTTGAATCATGTGAAACCGGCTTCACATGAAAAGGTTTGGATGGAGGGTTTTTCATCCAACCATTCAAAGATGTGTGCTTTTTATCTCTTGATCCAGAGAAGCAACCCGTGTTGCCTTTACCATCTGGAACATTCTTTTTATACTTACATTCAGAGAAGAAATTTGTTTTGCCTTTACCATTCGTATCAAGCCTTTGAGGACATTTCTTTACCACATGCCCTTCTTTTCCACACTCAAAACAAGCCTTGAATGGCTTTTGATGCTTCACTGAACCGTGTGATGCAGGTGGGGATGAGGATTGCTTTGAGCTTGTAGCAAATTCTTGCTCGTTTTGGCATTTGTTATGCTGAACAGGGAATGAGATCTTCACTGATTGACTGGATTGCTTTGCAATTGGAGAAGAGATCCGTATTGGTCTTGATTCAGCTTTTGGAAGCTTTTGTGACTTGACAATGTTAGGAGACATCTTGATCTGTGAGGAACCAACACGCACCTCGGTGATTGATTCATCATCTGAGCTTGTCCAGTCTCGTATACACAGATCTGCTTCCAATGGATCTTGATTGACAGGAATAGGATGTGTTGTTGTTGGAACTTGATGATTAGGTGATTTCGGATTTATCTCTTCTTTCACAACCCTGACAGGCTCAAAAGTAGGAATTTCACCTGCTTTAAACTTATCAAAGAAGTTAGAAGAAATAGTAGATATAGATTTACAAACAACCGGGACTGAATAATCGTTAGCTTGACTGTCAGCATTCGATTTATTGTATCCCATACCAGTTGTAGAATCATAATCATCTCGCACCTCTTTAAGATTCACACCGCTCAAACTTGCATGCAAACTACTATTAGATTGTTCAAACAAATCATTTTTAGAATGAGGTTTGGGAATTGGTGAATAACATAAAGTAGAAGGAGGTGGAACTGAATTAAATACAGTTTCACTATCAGATTTATATCCAATCCCATGTTTCACCCGCGCCCCTTGTTGTTTAGCAATAAGCTCATCTTTTTTCATGTGTGAAAGGGTCCATTTATCAAGCTTTGTTTGAAGCTTTGTTGTTTCAAATTGAGCTAAAACAGCCCTTTCTCTCAGAATATTAATTTCAACGTTACGCTCCAAAATTGTTCTTCTTAAAAGATCATTTTCAGCCAATGCTTCATTAAGTTTTCTTGAAAAAGCAATTTCATTTTTCTTTAATTCCTGATTGATTGTTTTTAATTCTTTTTCATTTTCCAATAACAATCTGTTTGCCTTATAAATCCCAAATAACCGGATTTTGCATGACGAAGAACACATATCCTGAACAGTCTCATAAGGAAGACCCATGATAGTTCGTTCTGCAGCTAAGCTCTTTTCACAGTTGCAAACCCTTGTGATTTCTTGATGTTCCTCTTCTTTGACCTTCAGCATCTCGTCAGCCTCAGATTCTTTCTTTCTTTTATCAGCTTTTCCAACCTTATCATCATCAGTTCTCACAGACTCCGGTTTAGTGTCATTGTCAACTCTCAGAGCTTCATACTTCTCTTCAACAGTTTCTCCGAATTCAAAAATCACATCCGAATCAGTTCTCATTAACTTCAACTTTTCAATCATCTCTGCTTTGTAATCAAGTATGCTTGTTACAGAAGAAACAAGATCAGTATTAAGCACGTGGGTTTGATGTGGGAACACGGCTTGTTGAAATTCGTTTCTTTGGATATCCAGCTCGAGAGATTTTAGTCTGTTGATCATATCCATAAGTTTTGTGTCGACATAACCTCTTTCTTGCTTCAGCATTTTAACTTGATGATTCCATTCGGATGGAAGAGACTCGAGAAGCTTTTGAATTTGTTCATGATTACTGAGATCAGGCACATGCTTCTTTAGATTATTTGCTATTTTTAAAAATCGATCAATTAAATCTGACAATTTTTCTTTCTTTGTACCTGCAAAAGAATCAAACCGGCTTTGTGCCATTGTGAGATTATCTGATTTAAAGTCTTCTGAAGATGACATGATTGTAAAAATTTTGAACAATTAAACGCCCCAAAAATATTTTTCCCAAAAATTGTAAAATAATTCTCCCCCGGGAAAAATATTATTTTTAAATGTCACACGTAAAAAATATTATTTTTTTTTATAAATTCTTTAAAATCGTTGAATATTTCTTCATCGGTTTGAAAAAAAATGATTTATTTCTTTGATTTTGAATGAGTCTAACTTTGTTATTATTTTTTTTTTATTATTATTATTATTTTTTTTAAAAAGTGCTAACCCAATGACTTTAATTTTTTAAAGAATACAGCCCAATAGTTAGCCCACTTTTAAAACTACTCTAGAGAAAAACCCAGCCCAAAAAAAAAATTCCCACAACTAAAAACCCTAACCCTAACTACATAATCTCAAAACAAAAACACACACACTCAAACACAACCCATGAGAGAAGAAAGAAAGAGGCAGATGGGAGAGCTAGGTTTCCGGCGACCTGCTCCGGCAGCCGCCTTTCCGGCGACAATTCCGGCGGCCGGAAAAAAATACGGTGATTGATCTCAAGTTGAACTTCTTTCCCCACTAAACACTACCTCTAATTGTTCCTCCACATGGCTCTCAAATGATCCATCCTCTTCATCTTCATCGTTTTCAGCCAATTCATCGATCCATAGCCATCAACACCGTCGTAAGCTTCCCTCCACAAACACCTTCTTCTTCTTCCTCCTCCTCTGGATCTGAAACCGGATCCGGATCCGGATCTAGATCTGAACTGACTCCGGTGGCTCCGGTGAAGGAGAAGGTGTCGAATCGGTGCTTAACGTGTAATAAGAAGGTCAGTGTGATGGGATTCAAGTGCAGATGTGGTGATACGTTCTGTGGGAGTCATCGGTACCCTAAGAAGCATGATTGTGAGTTTGATTTTAAGAAATCTGGTAGAGATGCGATCGCTAAGGCTAATCCGGTGATTAAGGCCGATAAGGTTGATCGGATCTGAAGATTTGATGTTCGTGGTTGATTTAGGGTTGGTGTTTGAAGGTGTATGTTGATGTAATTGGGGGAAGTTTCGAATTAGGATTTGGTCTTGTTCTCGGTGGTGATGGAAAGAGATTTAGAACTTGGTTGATTTCCTTCATGAAGCTAAAACTCGATGTAAAGCAGCTCTTGTGGAACGAGGTAAGGCCACTGAGTGGACTCCTGAGGAGCTTGAGCAAACTGCTGAAGCAGTTGGATATGCGATATGCAGATGCTGAAGGTGGGTCCTGAATCAACTACAAAGATTTACTGTAACATGTATTTCTTTTTTAATTTCGCAGCAAGAATTTCTTTAATTTCGCAGCTTGTTATTATAATATCGCTGATTTATCGTTAATTTCGCTGAAAATTTTGTAGTTTCGCCGGATTTTGGAGTTTCGCCGGAAAAAGAACAATTTCGCCGGAATCTGGTAGTTTCGCCGGAATAGTTTCGCCGGAATTACAGTTTCGCCGGAATTTCGCCGGAGTTTCGCACGAAACTGTAATTTCGCCGGAAACTTTGAACTTTCGTTCAGAAATGTGCTAAATTCGCTGGATGAAGATATTGAAGCTCCAAGAACACCAAGAACACACACACTAGTGTGTGTGAGAGAAACGTCTTCAGATCTGAATTTTTCTTTCAATTTCTTGTATAAAATATGTTGTAGATTAGGAATTTCAGTTGTATATCTTCAAATTTGTAGTAAATTGTTGTAGATCTGCTGAATTGATTGTGATTGGGATGAGATTAGAATTTTCAGATCTACTTTCTCTCTCTAGAAACCCAGTTTCTCTCTCTAAAAATTGATGAACATCTTCAAAATCAGCAACAATTCTTCAATGCATTTGATCCAATAAGGCTCTGATACCAAATTGTAAATCCAGGATGATCAAACTTGAATCAAATCATGAAGAATTAGATCAAAATATGATGAACACAATGAAAATCCCTTTGATCTCTCTTGATTGCTAATAATATTGTTTACAAATAATCCCTCAATAAAAATAAATTGGTCATTCAACCATTCCCAACACTAATGACAATTAACCTATTTATAGTCTAGACTAATATTCACTAATTGCACTTAACCCCCTAGACTTAGGCTAATTAATACAAAATTACATATAAAGCATAAAAATGACTAAAAACAAGACAAAATATATTTTGTTCACACAAAATATATTTATTACAATAAAACTCCTAGTCATTTAAATCTTCAACGTCTCGTCTCGGTTCCTCGTCTCGAACGAGTCGGGTTTGACTTTTGTTGACTTTGACCGTGACGTTGACTTTTGTTGACTTTCATTGTGTTGATAATATAGACTATCTTTTCCAGCTCCAACACACTATCTCTCCCCAGCCATTATACACATCAAAAGAGAATATTAAGCTGTTAGTCATGATGAACTCCTGAAAAAGCATACTCAAAATAGTCAACACAAAGTTGATGAGTTCACAGGTTTATTATAAACAAAATAGTATTGATGCATTAGACACAACCAAACCTTACTTAATAATCAGATCATTCATATCTGTCATATCATAATTCATAAATCAGATAATATAGCATCACAACACTCATCCTGTTGGTGCAGGAAATATTTTCCTAAGTAGCGCTACCAATATTATCTAACGGTTCCACATCCGAATTAATGGTTGTAACATATATAACAGTAAATCTCAAAAATCTCAATAATGCATCAACTCATAAAAGCAGTATGCTTTTTCCCCTAAAAGTTTATAAAAATTAAAATGAGGCTATGAATCTCACCTTTTACTCCCAATGATAACCTATAAACAAAAATATTTATAGTTTAGGAAAATGTATTTTCTTTAACATTTTTAGCACCTCAAACTATAAAAGTTATTTTTAGAAGTTATGCTAATATACATATCACGAAATTTTCACAGTAGGTAGATTCTAATGTTAGACATATCATTTTAAAATTTCATTTCATTATTATTTTCATCCTATTTTCTATAGTTTTTACATTATTTAAATAATTCTTTAGAAATACCTTCGGACCTCTAAAAATATCAAAACTTGGTCACAATCTTTGCATTATTTTTATAGTTTCTAAAAATTTTCTTATATCCTAAATCATAGCAGAGTCAATTTTTACAATTTTTCTCATTTTCGCAATATTTGGTAAAAATATCAAAATATGCTCAAAAATTCCCATTTTTACACAGACTGTTCTACTCTGATTTTTATATTTTTTATAAATTTCTCATAATTTATTTCATAGTTTAAGTATTTTTCCCGATTTTCAGCTGGCAGAATATTTAAAAATTCATAACCTGAACATATATTTGAGTTAGGTCACGAAACTTTTTCAGTAAGTTCTATACATTGTAATAAACAATATATAATTTTTCCACACATTTGCCAGGGTCGGTTCTTCCAGCATGATTTTTCCTTTTAAATACTTAGATAATTTATATAAATTAATATACTTATAGGAATGGCACCAAAATTTACAGAACTATATTTCCTAATATTCTAAACATATTTTCAATGTTTGTTCCCACAATCATAGTTGTTAACATGAAGAACTGATTTTAACAAGTTATATCTAGGTTTTTAACCCTTTTGTTGATAATCTCCTTTTATAAATTTGATTTTTAAGGTTTGCTTTGTTTATTTCATATTCTTAAAAGCTTCCTTATTGTCTGAAAAATAGGTTTGATTTATATGTTTTTATAAAAATCTTGAGTGTTAAATCAAAAGGGTTAGTCACATGTGTTTATTTAAACACATGTTTTACTTTTGTAACCTTAATCAAGTAGGGTTTTAGAGTTTAGAACCTTGATTTTGACAGAGGGAGAGTATGAGAAGATGGTGAAGATGGCCTATGAATCCGCTTGGTTTTGGTGTTTTTGATAATCTTCGAGAGGTGGTGTTTACACGAGGCTTGGATGTTGCTGCTATTCAACCGAGAGATGTGTAGGAAATGGTGATAACAAACGGTTGTTATGGTGTTATGGTGGTGACCGAGAGTGTGCGATTGAAGGGTGACCGAATGGGGGTGGGTATACGGTTGTGGTTTGGATAGCCGAGAGTTTTGTGTGTTCCTATGGTTCCTTCGGCCGAGCTTCTTCAAGTAGTGGAGTTAGTCATTATTAGGTCTACTCCTAGAGTTGTGTGGTGTAACTAGGAATGCTTAGTTGATCCTTAGGGTGAGAGGTGGCGGTTTGTAGACACTCTTGGTGTCACGATGGAGCTAGGTGTCGAGTGGAGAGGTGCATGAGTCACCAAGCAATCATTACAAGACTAACTAATGGTTTAGTTTGTTTAATCGGTGATTAAGGGTGCTAATGAGCCGGTTCTTAATCTTAGATGGTACTTTGGTTTGAGGTTTAAGTGTAAGAGATTTGTTTAGATTTGTTTTGATGTCAAGTTTCTCTTGATGTTAACTTGTGTTTATGATGTTTGGTTGGGTTGTGTTTTGGTTTGTTTGATGTTGTATAGTTGATGTATCTTGATCATATATGGTTCTATATCAAGAATTATGTTTTTGAATACATGCACACGTAAATTCTTGTGTATGCATGCAAGCATGCAATGAATAACACATATGTTTACATAGACATATAATATACATATTTATTTTAACAAAAATGGCACATGCATAAGTAAAATATTTATGAAAACATGCATACGTACACGTACATAAACATATATGGTTTATATGAGTTAGCCAAGTGTAGCGTAATGATGGTTTTATTTAAAATATGTTAACGTATGAAATCTTATATTTAGGGTTGTCACATTCTTCCCCCGTAAAAATAATTTCGTCCCGAAATTTATTTGGATTGTAATACTTAAGGTTGAGAGGAACTTATCTGACCATTAGACTTAAAATAGATGGGGGTATTTCCTTCTGATTTCATCTTCTCTTTCCCACGTATATTCTGGTCCTCTCCTAGTGTTCCACTTAACTTTTACTATGGGAATTTTACTTCTTCTTAGCCTTTTAACTTCTTTGTCTAATATGGCTATTGGTTCTTCCATGAAATGAAGCTTTTTATCTATCCTTATTTCTTGAACTGAAATTTTTAATGTCTCATCTGTTAGACATTTCTTCAGATTGGACACATGAAACGTGTTGTGTACCTCTCTTAATTCTTGGGGTAAGTCTAACCTATATGCAACTGGACCAACTTTGTCAGTGACTTCAAATGGTCCAACATATCTAGGGTTTAATTTACTTCTCTTTCCAAATCGAAAGATTCCTTTTATGGGTGATATTTTTAGATAGACCTTATCCCCAATTTGAAATTCTAGTGGCTTTCTCCTTTTATCAGCATAACTTTTCTGTCGATCCCGTGCTGCGTTTAGTCTATTTTTGATTTCCTTGATCTTGTCAGATGTTTCTTGAATTAGGTCAGGGCCTATAAGTTGTTTATCTCCTATTTCATTCCAACATAGTGGTAATCTGCATTTCCTCCCATACAAGGCTTCAAATGGGGCGGTTCTAATACTGGAATGATAGCTATTATTATAAGAAAACTCTCTCAAAGGTATATGTATATCCCAGTTGCCACCAAAATCCAATGCACAAGCACGTAACATATCTTCTAATGTTTGAATTGTCCTTTCACTTTGTCCATCTGTTTGCGGATGGAAGGCTGTACTAAGGTTTATTTGGGTTCCTAGAGCTTTTTGTAAGGTTTGCCAAAACATTGATATGAATCTACTGTCTCTGTCGGATATAATTGAGATGGGTATTCCATGTCTGGACACAATTTCCCGTATGTAAATTCTTGCTAATTTCTCTATTTTATAATCTTCTCTGATTGGCAAGAAATGTGCTGATTTGGTTAATCTATCTATTATAACCCAAATTGTGTCATACCCACTTGAGGTTCTTGGTAGTTTGGTTACAAAATCCATGGTGATCTGGTCCCATTTTCATTCTGGAATCTCGGGTTGTTGCAGATATCCTGAAGGTTTTTGGTGTTCCGCTTTAACTCTTGAACATGTATTGCATCTCTCTACAAATTCTCCGACTGATCTCTTCATGCCAGGCCACCAGTAATGGCTTTCAAATCTTTATACATTTTGTTATTTCCTGGATGTACTGAATATTTTGACTTATGTGCCTCTTGTAGTATGATTCTTCTAAGCATAGCATCATCGGGTATCCATGTTCTTCCTTTGAACTTTAGAATTCTATTTGTATCTTCCTCCAAATCCTTTATTTGCCCTTTTATCTCTAGTTTACCTTTTTGTTGGGCTTCCCGTATTTGTTTTAACAGGTCTGATTGCAGTTCCATTCTCATGGCCCGTACTCGTAATGGTTTAACCCTATCCTTTCTACTTAAAGCATCTGCTACTACATTCGCTTTACCTGGATGGTATTTGATTTCACAGTCATAATCACTTAATAGTTCTATCCATCTTCTTTGTCTCATATTCAGCATTTTCTGATCAAATATGTGCTGTAAACTCTTATGATCTGTATATATTGTACATTTTGTTTCATACAGATAATGTCTCCAGATTTTAAGTGCAAATACTACTGCTCCTAATTCCAAATCATGAGTAGTGTAATTCTTTTCACTTCCCCTAAGTTGTCTGGAGGCATAGGCAATGACTCTACTTCGTTGCGTTAACACACATCCAAATCCTTGACGGGACGCGTCACAATATACTACAAAATCATCAGTCCCTTTTGGTAATGACAAGATAGGTGCACTACATAATTTACTTTTTAAGAGTTCGAATGCAACCTTTTGCTTTTCTCCCCAGACATATGGCTTGTCCTTTTGAGTTAATTCAGTCAGGGGTTGAGCTATCCTTGAAAAATTTTCTATGAATCTCCTATAATATCCGGCCAGTCCTAAAAATTGGCGTACTTCTGTCGGTGTTTTGGGGTCCTCCCATTTCTTAACAACTTCTATTTTTGCTGGATCTACATGTATTCCTTCTTGATTAACTATGTGTCCAAGGAATTGCACCTCCCTTTTCCAGAATTCACATTTTGAGAATTTTGCATATAGTTTTTCTTTTCTTAGCAATTCCAATGTCAACCTTAAGTGTTGTTCATGATCCTCCTTATTCTTAGAATAGATTAGAATATCATCTATAAAAACTATGACAAACTTATCTAAGTAGGGCTTACATATCCTATTCATCAGATCCATAAATATGGCTGGGGCATTGGTTAATCCAAATGGCATTACTAGAAATTCATAATGTCCGTACCTTGTTCTGAATGCTGTCTTTGGTATGTCCTCATCCTGTATTCTTAACTGATGATATCCTGATCTTAAGTCTATCTTTGAAAAGTAACTAGATCCTTGTAACTGATCAAATAGGTCGTCTATTCTAGGTAGGGGATACCTATTCTTCACAGTTACCTTATTAAGTTCCCTATAGTCTATACACATTCTAAACGTTCCATCTTTCTTTTTAACAAATAAAACTGGTGCTCCCCAGGGTGATACACTAGGACGTATAAATTCCTTGTCCAGTAATTCTTGAATTTGGCTCATTAATTCCTTCATTTCTGTGGGTGCTAAACGGCAGGGTGCCTTAGCAATAGGGGTTGTTCCTGGTATTAATTCAATTTTGAACTCTACTTGACGAGGGGGTGGTAAACCAGGTAATTCATCAGGAAATATATCAGAATATTCATTGACAATAGGAACATTTTCTAGGTTTACTTTGTCTATCTTGGTGTCAACAATATGGGCTAGGAAAGCTAACATTTCTTCCTTAAACATTTTTGTGCGTTCTTATAGGAAATTATCTTTATGACACCCCTAGGTTATTCACCATATATACACAGCGTTCTATTTTCATTAATCAGAGGAATCTTGATCATTTTCTTACCACATACTATTTCAGCCTGATTTTTACTTAACCAATCCATTCCCACAACAATATCAAATCCTCCTAAATCAATAGGAATCAGATCTATATTGAAATAGTTTTCATCTAGATTTATAGTGCAATTAGAAATGATTTCATAAGCTTCAATTATCTTACCATCAGCTAGTTCTATCACATATTTTTTATTTAACTTTTCTGAGGTTAGGTTAAGCAGTGGTCTAAACGTATTTGAAACAAAACTACGGGTTGCTCCAGTATCGAATAGTACAGTAGCGTACTGATTGTTTATAGGAAACGTACCCGTGACAACCTCTGGTTCGTGTCGAGCTTCTTCCGCTTGCATCACGAATGCTCTTCCCCGAGGTTGTTCTGGTTGACCGAAGCCTTTCCCTTTAGTTGTGGACATTCGTTCCGACGATGGTTTTCGTTTCCACATTGATAACAGACTGGTTTTGGATTTGTGGGGCTTTTACAGTCTCGGGATATATGTCCCTTTTTCTTGCAGTTGTAACAGATTACCATTGCGCAATTGCCTTGATGATATCTCTGGCAAGTACTGCACCATGGCTGGTTTTCTGCTTGTGGTTTCTTTTCCCGTGTGATTCCTAAGAAGTTGCGAGTGGGTTGTCGGACTATTCTTTTCTGAGGATTTCCTTTAAATCTTCCTCCTGAATTATCATCACTCCACTTCCTCTTTTCTCCTGATCTAGGGTTACTTAATGATCTGTTTCTTATCATTTCATCTGTTAAGCTCCCTGATAGGCTTACGGCATCTTGAAAGGTCTTGGGCATAGCAGATTTTACTAGTCCCCTTATTTGTGGTACTAATCCCCAAATATATCTTCCTATCCTTTTTGATTCTGGGGCTACTAGATGTGGTACTAACCTTGAGAGTTCATTATACCTATCAGTGTACTCTCGATGTGCTGCCCCTTTCATTTCTAATGCTAGGAATTCGGTTTCTAATTTCTCTATTTCATTATAAGGACAATATTTTTCTATTACTAAACCCCTGAATTCTTCCCAACTTAATTCATTCATGACATGTCTACCTTTAGTGTGCATTTCCATTTTCCACCAGGATTATGCCTCCCCTTTTAGTGAATGCGAAGCAAACAAGGTTTTGTTGTTATTGGCACATTTACTGATTTCTAGGGTTGATTCCATCTCATCCAACCAGCGTAGGGCTTGTACAGCTCCGCCTCTACCATCAAATTCCCGGGGCCTACATGACATAAAAGTCTTGTAAGAACATCCTTTTTTAGTTATAGCTTCCTCTTCCGGTTGTCCTCTCATGGTATCGTCCATGGGTATCTCGTTGCCTGGTGTTGCTGTTCCGAGGTTTAGGTTTTGTTGAAGCTGGGTTACCAGTATGGGTATGGCAGCCTCTATTTGCTGTGACACTATCCATGAGATTCTTTCATCTTCATTGGTGGTCGTGTTTATAGGAGTTTATTTCCCAAGTCTGGTTCTAGGTCGTCCCACTCGCTCCGTTCTTCTTACGGGCTGTGTGTTCCTTCTTGGCGGCATGATTTCTATAGTTAATTGTAATCAATATTAAAAGAATTTTTAGATTCTTAATAATATTTTAGCTAACACATAACAAATAATAATTCAAAACACAAAAGATATATTTCATTCAAGTTCTTATTAGGGATTTTCATATGTTAGAGTTAAAAGATAATTTCTAATTTCCATGCATCCATTTCCATATTCTTGAAAAAATGTTTTTCTTGGGTGCCTTCAGTTCTTTAACATCCTTCTGAATACTCTTGATTCCTTGTTGAATTTTCTTAAGCTGTTTAAGAGTTTGTTGAGCTGCTGCGATTTGGTCTTCATCCACCTTTTGTCTTTTAGCCTCTCTTTCTTCGTTCTTGGGGGAATCAATCTTTTGTATCTCTTCATCATCATCTTGCTTAGCTTTGAACTTGTTTCCGCGTCGTACCTTTTTCCTGGGAGTTTTAATGGTATACCCTCCTACTGTTACCGGTGCACGACGGACATAAAATTTGGGCTTATGATTATTTTCAATTTTGGTTTGAGGAGATTCTAAGACTTGCTGAGGTTCATGTTCAGGTGTAATTTCTTTATAATCGTTATAGTCCGAATATTCGGATGAGTCAGTCTCATTGGGATAATTATCAGTACTCATAGCTGCAAAACAAATCTTTTCATAATTTGAACAAAACAATTAGTTACTTATTTCCACATATTATAAATAAATCTTTTACCTTTAAATTTATTAAGAGAAAATGTTAGAATATTCATGAAATCACACAAATTCATGTATACACATAATCATACTGATATGAGCTTATGGTTATAGTCTAGGCATTTCATGATACCTAATTTCTCTATAACCAATGGCTCTGATACCAACCTGTCACATCCCGGCGGAAACGTGAAATGCTTAGGGAGTGACTTGATTGTCCAGAACTCATTGATTCACAAATTATTAAACAGATAACACATAAACATACAAGATTCATAGCATAATATTAAGGTTAGGATTACATTAAATCATAACAGTCAAAATTTGAAATAATATAATCCTATTACATCATAAAGATCTAACAGCTACATCTTCAGAGAGGATGGAAATGAGCATCCACCGATACACTGAGGTCATACAGGTTAACTGTCAGATTCACACAAACTTTTCCCACTATCTCTCCCCAGCCATTATACACATCAAAAGAGAACATTAAGCTGTTAGTCATGATGAACTCCTGAAAAAGCATACTCAAAATAGTCAACACAAAGTTGGTGAGTTCACAGGTTTATTATAAACAAAATAGTATTGATGCATTAGATACAACCAAACCTTACTTAATAATCAGATCATTCATATCTGTCATATCATAATTCATAAATCAGATAATATAGCATCACAACACTCATCCTTTGGTGCAGGAAATATTTTCCTAAGTAGCGCTACCAATATTATCTAATGGTTCCACATCCGAATTAATGGTTGTAACATATATAACAGTAAATCTCAAAATTCTCAATTATGCATCAACTCATAAAAACTGTATGCTTTATCCCCTAAAAGTTTATAAAAATCAAAATGGGGCTATGAATCTCACCTTTTACTCCCAATGATAACCTATAAACAAAAATATTTATAGTTTAGGAAAATGTATTTTCTTTAACATTTTTAGCACCTCAAACTATAAAATTTATTTTTAGAATTTTTGCTAATGTACATATCACGAAATTTTCACAGTAGGTAGATTCTAATGTTAGACATATCATTTTAAAATTTCATTTCATTATTATTTCAGCCTATTTTCTATAGTTTTTACATTATTTAAATAATTCTTTAGAAATACCTTCGGGCCTCTAAAAATATCAAAACTTGGTCAATATCTTTGTCATAATTTTTATAGTTTCTAAAAATTTTCTTATATCCTAAATCATAGCAGAGTCAACTTTTACAATTTTTCTCATTTTCGCAATATTTGGTAAAAATATCAAAATATGCTCAAAAATTCCCATTTTTACACAGACTGTTCTACACTGATTTTTATATTTTTTATAAATTTCTCATAATTTATTTCATAGTTTAAGTATTTTTCCCGATTTTCAGCTGGCAGAATATTTAAAAATTCATAACCTGAACATATATTTGAGTTAGGTCACGAAACTTTTTCAGTAAGTTCTATACATTGTAATAAACAATATATAATTTTTCCACACATTTGCCAAGGTCGGTTTTTCCAACATGATTTTTCCTTTTAAATACTTAGATAATTTATATAAATTAATATACTTATAGGAATGGCACCAAAATTTACAGAACTATATTTCCTAATATTCTAAACATATTTTCAATGTTTGTTCCCACAATCATAGTTGTTAACATGAAGAACTGATTTTAACAAGTTATATCTAGGTTTTTAACCCTTTTGTTGATAATCTCCTTTTATAAATTTGATTTTTAAGGTTTGCTTTGTTTATTTCAGATTATTAAAAGCTTCCCTATTGTCTGAATAATAGGTTTGATTTATATGTTTTTATAAAAATCTTGAGTGTTAAATCAAAAGGGTTAGTCACATGTGTTTATTTAAACACATGTTTAACTTTTGTAACCTTAATCAAGTAGGGTTTTAGAGTTTAGAACCTTGATTTTGACAGAGGAAGAGTATGAGAAGATAGTGAAGATGGCCTATGAATCCGCTTGGTTTTGGTGTTCTTAATAATCTTCGAGAGGTGGTGTTTACACGAGGCTTGGATGTTGCTGCTATTCAACCGAGAGATGTGTAGGAAATGGTGATAACAAACGGTTGTTATGGTGGTGACCGAGAGTGTGCAATTGAAGGGTGACCGAATGGGGGTGGGTATACGGTTGTGGTTTGGATAGCCGAGAGTTTTGTGTGTTCCTATGGTTCCTTCGGCCGAGCTTCTTCAAGTAGTGGAGTTAGTCATTATTAGGTCTACTCCTAGAGTTGTGTGGTGTAACTAGGAATGCTTAGTTGATCCTTAGGGTGAGAGGTGGCGGTTTGTAGACACTCTTGGTGTCACGATGGAGCTAGGTGTCGAGTGGAGAGGTGCATGAGTCACCAAGCAATCATTACAAGACTAACTAATGGTTTAGTTTGTTTAATCGGTGATTAAAGGTGCTAATGAGCCGGTTCTTAATCTAAGATGGTACTTTGGTTTGAGGTTTAAGTGTAAGAGATTTGTTTCGATTTGTTTTGATGTCAAGTTTCTCTTGATGTTAACTTGTGTTTATGATGTTTGGTTAGGTTGTGTTTTGGTTTGTTTGATATTGTATAGTTGATGTATCTTGATCATATATGGTTCTATATCAAAGAATTATGTTTTTGAATACATGGACACGTAAATTCTTATGTATGCATGCAAGCATGCAATGAATAACACATATGTTTACATAGACATATAACATACATATGTATTTTAACAAAAAATGGCACATGCATAAGTAAAATATTTATGAAAACATGCATACGTACACGTACATAAACATATATGGTTTATATGAGTTAGCCAAGTGTAGCGTAATGATGGTTTATTTAAAATATGTTAACGTATGAAATCTTATATTTAGGGTTGTCACATTAGTTGCATGAGTCCAATCGCATGATGTTCAGTCGCATGGAGGCCATGCGACTGAAGGGTGTCCATACGCATGAATAGGGCTGTTGCACCCGAAGGAAAGTGTAGTTCGACTTCTGACTTTCGGGGGAAAGTGCAGATGTAAGTTTTGATGTGAAGGTTTCCGTAAGGGCATGTAAGAGGATTGTATGACCTTAGAAAGTATGTTGGGCGTGGTGATGATGATGTTGCATGTTTATGCATGTTATGTATGTATGATGTTGCCCTATATGATAATGATGTCTGTGTATGATATGTTCCTTATTATGATGTATGTCTGTCTTTCCTATGGCTTTACGTGTTATGATAATGAATGAAATGAAGTATTACGTAACGTAAAGTAGAAAGAAATGAAAAGTCTTGCATGTATCGGATATCGGGTCCTTCTTTGTGATCGACCATTTATGTAGAACCTCTACCGCTTACCTCTAGTATTGCGGCATACGCTCAGCTGTTCAATTATTGACTTCGGCCCAGTAGCTAAATTGTTCGGGGTGTAGCATATGGTATTGGTACGGAGGATATCCGATGCGCAAGTAAAGTTATAATGAATGAACGAATGGATGAATGAAGGAGATAATAAAGATATTATCTATGTGTACGTATGATGTGTGATCATGCAAAAGTAACGAACGGTTTTAAATGAAAGTAAAGTATGTTTTATTATAAAACTAGAACTCACTCAGCAACACTGACTTTTTATATGTTTTCCAGTTGGCAGGTAATGATTGTTGAGGATGGCACAAGGTGGCTACTCAGCTCTTTTGATGGCATCCATTTGTATAGGGCTTTTGTAATGTAATGCAACAATATATTTTGTAACTGACTAACGATGTATTATTTGGCAAAAGCTTTTTATAACGTAATGAGATGTCTATTTTGATAATTCCGCTGTAATGTTTTATGAAAGTTAAATGCAACTATTTGTTATATGTGCGATGAATGGCCAACTGTAGGCGTCCCAGGAACGGGGCCTTACAAGTTGGTATCAGAGCTAAAGTTTAAGTGAAATGGGTAAATTTTCAAAATAAACCTAATCTTAAACTGAGAATGGGACGGAAAGGGAATGGGATGCCAATCTGAGTAGCTGCGTGCCATCAGGCATTTTCGTAAGGTTAACCGGTTTTATATGTGCATGGTATGTGGTTATGTGTTGTATGTAGATTTAAATACTGATGTAGTCAGGACATGTAATGCTTGGGGTATGAAGAGTAAAGTAAGTGGCTAATCACAACTGGCCAATGTAATTAGGGACTTCCTATACTTGACATAAACTGAGCTGTTTCCTTGAATGACCGTGTTGGTGTTTGAATCTTTCAGTGTGATATAGACAATGGCTGGTGGTAGATCCTCTAAAGCTTTTAGGGGTGGAGGCCGTGGCGGGCCTGATGTTGAGCCGCGACCTAAAAGAGGAAGGCCTAGAGTGGAGAAGGTAGTTCCTGATGAACCTGAGACCCCTCATCCGGAGGCTGGGGATGAGAGTGCAAACCTGAGGGCCTCGGTAAAGGAGGCTGTTGTTGAGGAAGTACACCAGGTCATGCAGACAATCTTACCGTCTGTGGTGACCGAAGTCATTAAGGCGGTGAAAGAAGGAGAAAGAAAGGAGAGAAACAGGTCTTCGGGGGAACGAGAGCAACCGGAGCCCGAAATAGTGCGAGAGGTGGCACGAGGCTGTAACTATGGGGTGTTTATGAGATGCAAGCCCCCTACTTTTGACGGTAATGGCGATGCTGCCACTGCTCACCGATGGGTGAGAGAGATGGAGGCTGTTCTCGACATCAGCGAGTGCCGGGAAGATCAGAAGGTGAAGTTTGCCACTCATTCATTTATGGACTCGGCACTATGCTGGTGGGACAACATTGTCCAGGCTGAGGGTAACCGGGCAATCGGGAGAATGAGATGGCCCGAACTGAAGAAGATGGTGATTGAGGAGTTCTGTCCTCACAGGGAGATGGATAAGATAGAGAGGGAGTTCCTGCAGCTGGAGGCGGGAACCATGACTTACCAGCAGTACACCACCAAATTCATTGAAATGGCACGGTTGGTGCCGGATCAGGTGACGCCTCTGTCTCGGAAGATCAAGAGGTACATTCAGGGCTTACCGGTGGATGTTCGCAGGTATATGATCGCCGCCTGGCCAAGTACGTTTAGGTCGGCGGTCGATTTGGCCGGAAGGCTATATGATGAACGGGAAGTGGTGGTGACTGAAGCGAATAAGAAGGGTGGTGGTGATCGGAACTGGAATGGGAGAAGGTTTGGTCGGGGTGATGCCTCGACGGGGAACAAAAAGGCACGGGTGGATGACCGCCGAGTGGCCACACTGGGAGCGGGATCGAGGAGGTGTGGCAAGTGTGGAAAGGAGCATGCGGGAGAATGTAGGCTGGGTTTGAATGTGTGCTTCAAGTGTGGGAAGACAGGGCATATGGCGAAGGATTGCCTGGCGGGCAAATGTTTTAACTGTGGGGAAAGTGGGCATATGAGCAGGGATTGTAAGAAGCCGAGGACTGAGGGTTCTGGGTGAAGAAGACGGGAAGTGAAGGACCGAGGGCGAGCGCCAGGGCATTCACCATGACACAGGAGGAAGCTAGGACGGACCCTGATGTTGTGTCCGGTACGTTTCTAGTGAACCAAACTTTAGCTTCTGTGTTATTTGATTCTGGTTCTAGTAAGAGTTTTATTTCTGCTGCTTTCTGTGCTAAGCTGCCTGTTAGTAGTAGACGTATTGATGCGCCCTTTGATGTAGAAACTGCCATAGGTAAGTCTACCAGGATTTCTGAGATGATAGAGATCTGTGATGTGGAACTTGAGGGTCATAAGTTTCCTGTTAGACCGTTCGTGATGACCTTAGGTGGTTTCGATTTGGTTCTTGGGATGTATTGGTTGGCGGAATTCGAGGCGAACATTGTGTGTTGCAAGAAGATGATTCGCTTGACAGCGCCTGACGGTAGTTCAGTGACGGTGTATGGTGATCGGGTTACTACGATTCCGAAAGTGATCTCGATGGCGGTGGCGGGAAGGTGTATGAGGCGTGGATGTAGCGCTTACTTGGCCTATGTAAAGGATGTGGATACACCAACACCATAACTAGCCGATGTACCGGTTGTGTGTGACTTTCCAGACGTGTTCCCAGAAGACTTATCAGGAGTGTCACCTGACCGAGAGATCGAGTTTCAGATTGATCTGATACCAGGTGCCCAACCTGTCGCCAAGGCACCGTATCGGTTGGCTCCAACGGAAATGAAGGAATTGATTAAGCAGTTGCAAGAGTTGCTTGATAAGGGGTTCATTAGACCGAGTATCTCTCCTTGGGGTGCTCCGGTCCTGTTTGTAAAGAAGAAGGACGGTAGTATGAGGATGTGCATTGACTACCGCGAGCTAAACAAGTTGACGGTGAAGAACCGATACCCCTTACCGAGGATAGAAGATTTGTTCGATCAGCTTCAGGGTGCCAGTTGGTTTTCAAGGATAGATCTTCGATCTGGCTATCATCAATTGAAGGTGAAGGAACAAGATATCCCTAAAACAGCTTTCCGCACGCGCTATGGTCACTACGAGTATCTTGTCATGTCTTTTGGTTTGACCAACGCGCCAGCTGCTTTTATGGATTTGATGAACCGTGTGTGTCGGCCGATGCTGGATAAATCAATGATTGTGTTTATTGATGATATCCTGATTTATTCGAGCAGCGAGATTGAGCATGCCGGTCACATTCGGGAGGTTCTGGAGACGTTGAGAAGGGAGAAGTTGTATGTTAAATTCTCCAAGTGCGCGTTCTGGTTGCACGAGGTTCAATTCTTGGGTCACGTGGTGAATCCTGACGGGATTATGGTGGACCCGGCGAAAGTGGAGGCGGTTATGCAATGGAAGTCACCGAAGACGCCATCCGAGATTCGTAGCTTCTTGGGTTTGGCGGGCTACCACAGAAGATTCATCCAAGACTTTTCTAAGATCGCTTCTCCACTAACTAAGTTGACCCGAAAAGATGTGAAGTTCGTATGGGGTCAAGCTCAAGAGAAGGCGTTTGAAGAATTGAAGGCGAGATTGACTCAAGCTCCTGTTCTGTCATTACCCGATGGAAGCGAAGATCTAGTGGTTTATTCTGATGCTTCCTACTTGGGGTTGGGGTGTGTATTGATGCAGAGAGGAAAGGTTATAGCCTATGCATCCCGACAGTTGAAGGTTCATGAGGTCAATTATCCTACTCATGACTTGGAGCTAGCAGCTGTGGTCTTTGCGTTAAAGATTTGGAGGCACTATCTTTACGGGACGAAGTGCATCATATTCACTGACCACAAGAGCTTGAAATACTTCTTTGAGCAGAAGGATCTGAACATGAGGCAGAGACGATGGTTGGAGCTCATAAAAGACTATGATTGCGAGATCCATTACCATCCGGGCAAAGCCAACGTGGTGGCGGATGCCCTTAGCCGAAAGGAGAGACCCGAGCCGATTCGGGTGAAAGCATATCAACTGATCATGACCTCTGATGTAATGAAGCAAGTCAAAGAGTTTCAAGATGAGGCACTGAAAGAAGATCATCTTAACTCTGAAAGAATACGAGGTCTGGTTGGGGAATTGGGTGAAAACACACTCGGTGTTAGAACCCGATTTGGACGTGTGTGGATTCCTCGTTTTGGGGATTTACGCGTGAGGATCATGGATGAAGCTCACAAGACTCGATACTCCATTCACCCAGGTGCCACGAAAATGTACCAAGACATGAAGAAGGATTATTGGTGGCCGGGTATGAAGCGCGATGTGGTGGAGTATGTGAGTAAGTGCCTTACTTGCTTACAGGTGAAGGCCGAGCATCAGAAGCCGTATGGGAATATCCAACCTTTGGATATACCGGAATGGAAGTGGGAGCACATCACCATAGATTTCATTACGAAGCTGCCGCGTACCCCGAAAGGGTACGATGCCATATGGGTGATAGTTGACCGTTTGACGAAGAGTGCTCACTTTCTACCGATCCGTGAGACATATTCATCTGAAAGGTTGGCTGATCTGTTCATCAAGGAAATTGTAACTTGTCATGGTGTGCTGGTGTCCATTGTGTCAGATCGCGACACTCAGTTTACATCTAAATTTTAGAAGAAATTCCACGACGCTATGGGGACGAGGTTGCATATTAGCACGACTTATCATCCCCAGACTGATGGTCAGTCAGAAAGGACCATTGAGAAACTGGAAGACATGCTTCGGGCATGTGTGATTGATTTTGGTGGAAGTTGGGATGACCACCTACCGTTAGCCGAATTCTCATACAACAACAGCTATCATGCCAGCATTGGTATGCCTCAATACGAGATGCTATATGGTAGGAGATGCAGAACACCCGTTTGTTGGGGTGATATTGGTCAGAAGGAATTGGGGAGCGTCGAGGTAATCGAGGCTACGACTGAGAAGCTTGAGAAGATTAAAGCCTTCATGAAGGCAGCCAAAGACAGACAGAAGTCGTATGCTGATAAACGACGCAGGCCGATTGAGTTCCAGGTGGGTGACCGGGTTATGTTGAAGGTCTCACCTTGGAAGGGTATCATCCGCTTTCGAAAGCGGGGTAAGTTGAGCCCAAGGTATACAGGCCCTTTCCGAATCATCGCTCGAGTAGGAGAAGTGGCCTATAGACTGGAGTTACAGGATGAGCTAAGTGGAATTCACCCGACATTCCATGTATCTCATCTGAGAAAGTGCTTAGCTGATGAAGATATGATTGTTCCACTGGAGGATATCGAAGTAGACGAACGGCTCAATTATGTGGAGCAACCAGTGGCAATCATCGATCGAAAGGAGAAAAGGCTGAGAAATAAAGTGGTTCCTCTTGTGCGTGTACAGTGGAAGCACAGGAAGGGCTCCGAGTCAACGTGGGAGACTGAGGAAGAAATGAGACAACATTAGCCACGTTTGTTCGAAGAATAACAGGTTTCGGGTACGAAACCTAATTAAGGGGGGTGGACTTGTAACACCCGGTTATTTATTATTTTGAAGGCGACAAAGGAAGAAAAAGAAATAAAGTCCAAAGTCGAGGGACCAAACTCGCCAACGAAAGAAAGTCGGGTGAGTGGGAGTATATAAGGGAGAGGGCAGCCCTTACCCTTTCCCCCACACTCACAAATCAGCCATCAAAGAGAAGAGAAGAGAGAAAGGAAGAAAAGAGGAAAAAAAGTGTTGGTTCGGGTGGCCAAAATCGTCGTGTAGCAAGCCAAATCGAAGCCCTTGTCGTTGTGCTCGTTTGTATGAGTTCTAGGACCCCACTTTTACTTGTTTTCAACCGATTTTGGGGCTGGAAAGCATCAAAAATCCATTTTTGTATGTGTATGTGTTTGACCCATTTGGGTGTGTTGCGTGTGATGTGTTTAGAGTATGTTTCTGGGCTTGTGTGTGCTTGTATGGTGTTGTGGTATGCATTCCTAAGGTCTAAGATGGTTGATTTAGGCTTAGAATGGGTTTGGATGAGCTTGGAGGCCGAAAATGGCAGATTGGGTTCGGGATGAACTCCATTCTGCATCAGCTAGGGCTATGCGACCGAATGAAGGCCATACGGCCGATTGAGAGGCGATTGAGGGTCATTCGCACGATTGGGATTCATTCGCACGATTGAGGGTTCAATCGCACGACTAAGGTTTCAATCGCACGATTGGGAGTCCAGTCGCATTGGGAGTCATACGACTGAGGGTCCAGTCGCATAGGTGCTTAGTCGCATGAGTCCAATCGCATGATGTTCAGTCGCATGGAGGCCATGCGACTGAAGGGTGTCCATACGCATGAATAGGGCTGTTGCACCCGAAGGAAAGTGTAGTTCGACTTCTGACTTTCGGGGGAAAGTGCAGATGTAAGTTTTGATGTGAAGGTTCCCGTAAGGGCATGTAAGAGGATTGTATGACCTTAGAAAGTATGTTGGGCATGGTGATGATGATGTTGCATGTTTATGCATGTTATGTATGTATGATGTTGCCTTGTATGATGATGATGTCTGTGTATGATATGTTCCTTATTATGATGTATGTTTGTCTTTCCTATGGCTTTACGTGTTATGATAATGAATGAAATGAAGTATTACGTAACGTAAAGTGGAAAGAAATGAAAAGTCTTGCATGTATCGGATATCGGGTCCTTCTTTGTGATCGACCATTTATGTAGAACCTCTACCGCTTACCTCTAATACTGCGGCATACGCTCAGCTGTTCAATTATTGACTTCGGCCCAGTAGCTAAATTGTTCGGGGTGTAGCATATGGTATTGGTATGGAGGATATCCGATGCACAAGTAAAGTTATAATGAATGAACGAATGGATGAATGAAGGAGATAATAAAGATATTATCTATGTGTACGTATGATGTGTGATCATGCAAAAGTAACGAACGGTTTTAAATGAAAGTAAAGTATGTTTTATTATAAAACTAGAACTCACTCAGCAACGCTGACTTTTTATATGTTTTCCAGTTGGCAGGTAATGATTGCTGAGGATGGCACGAGGTGGCTACTCAGCTCTTTTGATGGCATCCATTTGTATAGGGCTTTTGTGATGTAATGCAACAATATATTTTGTAACTGACTAACAATGTATTATTTGGCAAAAGCTTTTTATAACGTAATGAGATGTCTATTTTGATAATTCCGCTGCAATGTTTTATGAAAGTTAAATGCAACTATTTGTTATATGTGCGATGAATGGCCAACTGTAGGCGTCCCGGGAACGGGGCCTTACATAGTAACTCTGTCACATCCCGACAAAAACGTGAAATGTTTGGGTGTGACTTTTTGGCTCAGAACACATTGATCACAATAAATTATAACAAGTAACATAACATCACATATTTCCTTATATATATATATATATATATATATATATATATATATATATATATATATATATATATATATATATATATATATATATATATATATATATATATATATATATATAAGCATGGGTTACATTTGTTTTTATACAAAATTTGTCTACATAAAGACTTTTACATAATTTCATGTAACCCTAGTACAAAAGTGTTTAGTAACTGCTTCATCCTTCAATACTAATGGAAATGCACATCCACTATTATACTAAGATCAAACATATTCACAGTTAATTTGACACACGTCTTTCTATTACTTCACCCCATCCGTTGTAAACATCAAATGAAAACATAACATTGTTAGTCGTTTGGTTACCTATAAAAGCATATTCAAAACAGTCAACATAATGTTGGTGAAAACATAGGTTTAATCACTAAACAAAATATATTGATGTAATATAAATAAGATACAACCAATCTTACTTATAAGCCAGGTGATTTATAACTATCACAAATACAAATCACAAAATCTGATAATATAGCATCACAACACTCATTCTGTTGGTACAGAAAATATTTTCCTAAGTAGCGCTACCTATATTACCAAACGGTTCCTCATCCGAATTAATGGTTGTAGTTTATGGCACAATGACAGTGTATCTTAAAAAGCCTTATTTATATTAGCATTAATCACAAAATAGTATGTTTTTTCCCCAAAACTCATAAATGTAAAAATGGGGCTATGAATCTCACCTTATTTCCAGCCAAATATCAAGAAATTCCTATAAAATAATTATTTGTAAGATTAAAACAAATTTCTTTGAAAAATTTCAGCATTTTAATTGAAAATTCTAAACTGATAGCTTTTTTTTCCTAAAATCATCAAATTTCAGCAATAGAAATATTCAAAAATCTAATTTATTCCATAAATTTCAGAACAACAATCATAGAATATTATTTAATCATGAAATTGTAAAACTCAATCATACCTGTGAATTAAATCATGAAATTTATTTAATAATTCTTAAAAAATATAAGGTCCATCATATAATCTTTCTAGATTTTTACCAGGTAGGGTGATTTTGTATGATAATTTTCTTATATTTCCTTGAATAAATTATATAAAATAATCTGCCCTTTATTATTACAACAAAATTTATAGAATATTAATTTTATTATTTCCCAATAATCTTCTAATTTTATTCCTACAATCACAGTTATTTAAGTATTTAATCTAATTTACTAAGAATATTTATGTTTCAACTCTTTAACCCTTATTTTTGTTTAATTCCTTGGTTTTTATAAAATTATCAAACTTTCTATAATATAATTTCCTTTCTTACTTCTAGGTCTTTAGACTTGTGTGTTGTAAGTCTAGCTTGTTATGTGGCAAGTGTTAATGCATGATAAGTGTATGTTAGGATTAGGTGTTGAACTTATGTGATGATATGGTGTTTGGTGTCATCGACCGAAGGTTACAAAGAAATGGGAATATCAACATTAGTTTTTAGGCTAGTTTTGATGAATTTATGTGTCTAGGTTTATTAAGTGGCACTTAGGTGTCAAGTGATTATGTATGCTTAGTGTATGGTTGGCTAGGTGTCACCTTTTGGTGATAATGGGATTCTTAGTAATTAAGTTTAGGTTAGTCGGCTAACTATCTACTAATCTAAGTCAATTATGATCCTAATAACCCGATTACTAAGGCTAAGTGTGTTTTAATTTGGTGCTTAAACATCCAAGATTAGTTTGGTTTAGGTTTTTCATGTAATTTTTCCAAAAGTTATCTCATTTGGTTATTGTTTGATTAAGTTATAATCTTAGTTTAATAAATGTTAAATGGAAGTATAATTATAGATCTAGTAACTAATCACATAATTTTTCTAATTTGGTATCCTAAAAATAAATCACAAAAGTATACGTAAATGATTATAATTACCTGCAAGATTATGGAACATATACACATATTTATATATACTAATATATAAAAAAATTATCACAAAAAGTCATCTCAGAAATTCTAATTTAATATATATATATATATATATATATATATATATATATATATATATATATATATATATATATATATATATATATATATATATATATATAAAATTACCTTATATAAATTCTTAGTATTAAATTGTCTAACCTTAATTTTTAGGGTCGTTACAAACTCCCCGTAGTTCACTAGTACTTAAACTCAACCTCATTAGTAGCTCATACTTCAACACTAAAAATCTTTACATTTGCTTCAACAGGAACACTAAATATTGGGGTAATCTTTTATTTAACGGTTTGGGCACGAGTTTGAAATAATATTAATTGTTTATGGTTTTATTAGTTAGTTTGCATGGAATAAAACTAAACCCACAATGGTTCACATGGTTTTGGATTCAAAGTATAGAACAAGAGTTTAGTTTGACCGATTTGCAAGGAAATGTACGTTGGTGGTGCATGTGAAAAGAGAGGGGAACTAGCTTTTACCGGTTTTTTAGATTGAATTAGTCTTTTATTTATTCACTTTTCTATGCATGTTTAAGGCTATAACAGCCCTATTATTTATTGAATAAAATACTACTTTTCCATTCTAGTTACTTATATTTCTTCAAATTTCGTACACATACTTTGTTTCATATATGGGATTTTGAAAGTAAACATAAATTGAATTTAAGAAGCAAGAACACTTCATCGTTTTTGTATCATTTGAAGAGGCTGATCAACATTAATCAGTTAAACTTAGTGCTGATAACTTTTGAATAATGTTTTTGTTTTCCGTTTAAGTTAGGGTGTTACACATTCAATGTTCAGGAAAGAAAATATAACTTTACACCATAAAATATATAGACTGACTCAAAAATACAAGATAATGTAATTCTTAGAGTTTTATTGTACTATAGATGTCTCTTTGATGCTTGTGGGACAATTTTATATGATTTATAACCACACGTGATCTAGCTGCTTGTGTGGCATAACAACATCATGACGAACCACAACACTATGCTACCTCCCCGACATTAGCTCAACCAAATCTTGATTTTCATAGAAAGATCCAACATCCCAATCTTCGTTCGATGATGACAACGTCATTAGTGCAACCACAATAGACCTCATGCTTGGCCTCAACTGAGGGTTTTCGTGTGTACAAGCTCTAGCGAGTAATGCTACCTACTTACACGTAAAACATCACTAAATAGAACCTTAAATACAAATGTAATATTTCTTTTCTTTTAAGGTTTTTAGAATGTATGATTGTTTTCTTACTCACCTTGTGGATTGACTCAAGAGGGTAATCAGCTCCAAGCCTTGGATCGACTAGTTTGCGTAAATCTTCACTTGGGTCAGACACGCTTAGGACCTCGTCAAACTATAAAAAGGAAAGAACAATAAAAATCAAGACAAAATGTAAATAACTTTGAATATTTGATTTAGATTCAAGAACTAACCAAAGCAACAAGTCCTTTGGACTCATGGCCAAATTCATTTGTCTTTACGATGGCTTCTTTCGCTGATATTAGCTCAAACAATACAACCCCAAAAGCATATACATCAACCTTTGGAGAAACCTCACCGTACTGAGCATATCTACACCAAAATATTTCACTTTAGGCCATGTTCTTATTTTAACATTAGAAGATACCCGAAAGAAAACTTACTCTGGAGGCATGTATCCAAATGTACCAACTAAACGAGTTTGTAGGGAACCACTCCCGAATTCTGTAAGTTTTGTTAGCCCAAAATCAGCAACCTATAGAAGCATAAGAGTATATCTAGTCTTAAAAATATGATAACTAGATGATTTTGGTAAAACAAGGCTGGAGTCAAATGGAAAGTTATAATATTCATGACCTTTGCACGGAAGCTTTCATCGATTAATATGTTAGGAGACTTGATATCACGATGTATATACACAGGAACTGTGTGCTCGTGAATGTATTCGAGTCCTCTAGCCGAATCAAGGGCGATTTGGACCCTTGTAGCCCATGAAATTGGCTCTCTCCCTGAAGCATTACAAATTCATAGTCAAAAGCTAGTGTATTTACTTGTATGAGTGAGTTGTATTCGGTTATGTTTACCTCAACGGGTCAAATGGACATAATCAAAATATTTGACTAAAAGGAAAGGTCAAATGGGTCAAAGTGTATTTTCGATGCTTACAACCTCCTAATCATAACATAGAATTTTCTGAATAATATTTAGCACATGAATTATTATTAAAAATGGCAAAAGTTGTTTGTATCATCCTAATTAACTAGACTTATTAACATGCTGAATCCTTTTGACCCATTACCCACCTAGCCCTTTGACGTCGCAATTAAAAACATGACAGTTCTAAGAATGTTTTCACTTTCTTTGTCACCCTACCTGATGAACCACGCAAATGTTGACTCAGATTGCCATTACCGATAAACTCATAGACCAAAAACAACGATCCTTCAACACAATATCCTATCAAACGTACCTGTAAAGTTACAAGAACTTTAACTTTATATCAAAATGGATAAAAGCATTCCAGAAATATATTTCTGTTATGAATTCATATTGAACATATAATTTCTTATGTTAACATATTGCACACTAATATTATTTCTCTCAGACAAATAGAAAATTGCATGAAGTGCAAAAAATTACCAGGTTCAAGTGATGAACATGTGTTAACACCTTCAATTCAGCTAGAAATTCTTTTGATGCTTGCATATCCATCTTCTTAATTGCAGCTTTCTGCAATTGTCAACAACAAACAAAATCAATTTCCCAAAACAGAAAGAAACACCAAGTGTCATTCAGATAAAGAAACACAGTCATTTAAAGTAAACCGAGTTCTTTGACTATTGGTCAACATCCTATATAAATGTCAAGATTTTATAAAAAAACAAGCTTATGATCATCAAAAACACGAACTTCGCCTCTGAGTTCTCCATAGTAAACAACACCAAACCCGCCTTGACCGATCTTATTGGTATGGCTAAAGTCATTTGTAGCCGTAGCAAGCTCCTCGTATGTAAACTCCACAGACTTGTCAACGGTTATACCTGTGACCCCTGGCGCTGCACCACCAGTAAGAGGGTCTGAATTTGTGGTTCTTCCCAAATTGCCACCTGGACCTGCATTTGAAGAATATAACACTTCTATAAATCTTTGCAGTAACTAAAAAAAATGAGATATGGTTCAAATCACAAACAAGATCAAATTGTGTGAGATTTACTAATCACAAATCCAAAGTTTCAATCACATATAAGATCAGATTGTAAACTAAGATTACCAATTTACCATGAACGTGATCGGGTCCATTTTCAAGAAGCAATGATCCTTCGGCTACTCTCTTCCTTCGGTAGAAGACAAAGTAGAGGCAAATGGCAAAGAAAAGAACACCAGCAACTGCTCCAACAATTATACCAGCAGTGGCAGCACCAGATAACCCTGTGTAAACAACCACAAATGTAATGCAAATATACCATCATCAACAATCAATTGACTTCTCACATTTAACAACGGATTTATCAAAAATTCAAGAAAAAAGATTCATCCAATCGAACAGGTAAAGATGACTACCCCTTGTGCTGCAAAAACAAAAGGATTTAATCAGATATAAATGAAGAAAAATAGCACGCGGATAACAAAATCTGAAGGGTTATAGGTTACCTGATCTTTAATGGCGGAAAAGTTCCATTTTGATCTGTAATAACAGAAAAAATAAAGAATTATAAACAACATGAATCATACAACTTCATTACCTACTTGGCTTACACACAGGTTATGATTATGATCATGATTATGACAAAAACTTGACATTTCAACAACAAAATTGATTAAAATCGAAGAAAATAATCAAACCCAATCTGAAATTTAAGGTTAAGTCTTTACCTCTTCCAGGAATAAACACTATATCATTGTTCAAGAAATTTGAGCCCGGATTGTAACCCCTCAAAAGATTTTCATTTATCCCAGTTTCATTAGCAATTGTGGACAAATTCTCACCACTTCCAATCGGATACGTGATAAACAACCCATAATCCTTAGACACACGACTATTCCCACAAGAACAGTTGACTACAACATTAACTTGACTACCTAGAGGTATGTTTAACTCGTCATAACTATTGAATTTCCTCAACATATCGACTGTTGTAAGGCCCGAAAAATAAGTTTCTGCAATCACTGAGTAGGTGTTTCCTGCACTAACATTATAAACAAACCGATGACTTGGAAAATCTTGATCGTTACAGGCGCACGAAAACAGGACATTTGTTCTTGAACCAATAGAAACTATGTCTGCATTTGTGATATGTGGGTTGTAACTTAGGATTTGTGGGATTGTAGTGGAAAAGACTTGGGTTAAAAATGTTATGTTTGATTTGTCCCACATCTGATAAGAAGCCAAAGCAACACATGTGTCTTTACAACTTGATTCAACTGAATTAACAGTCAGAATCACCACCAAAAGCTGAACAAGAATGATGCTTTTTCTACTGAATTCCTTTTTCATGATAAGAACTTAAACTAACTCACTGAAATCAAGACTCAGATGAGCTATAATTAGCATGAACAGAAACTGATTTAGAGAAATTAACGAAGACCCGAATGAGTGAATGATTGAAAGAGTGTTGGAAACAGTGAATAACTCTGAAATAGGAATTGGGTTTATATTGGTTTGGTAATTAAGGTAGTGACTTGTTCAAACCCAGGTAGCAATTGGGATCATTTTGTGGAGTCAATTGGTTGACGAACGAGTCTCTGTTATGATTATTCTTGTTTGAATGGGTCTTTGATCACTATTTCTTTACGTGCTTAAGGGTTTTAAATTTTATGTTTGATCACTTTTTCAAAGTGGAAAATCTGACCCAAGATTCCTCTCAAGCCCAGCCTCAAGTCCATGGTGCTAGTCATGAGGCGTGATAGGGTGTGTGGTTGGCCAGATTAGCTAGTTATGTAGGCAAACACCGTCTCGTGTAGCGTTAGTGAAGGCGTTCGGATACCTCACACCCGGTAAAACTACTCATGATTCATGAACAAAGGACAAAGGGGCGTCTTTATAGTTATTTTATTTATTTTGATCCATATTAATCACAATATTACACATCACCGTCCATTTTTTAATTAAGTTTTCATTTACACTATATGATTACACATGTTTAGTTAGTACGAGTATAGTCACATTTATTAATATGTGATGCCTAGGTGAAAATATTTTTTTCAATTTTGAAGTTGTGATTTTGAAATGATTTATATCCAAACTTGAATTTGAATTATATATATAAAGTCTTGAACTCAACGGTCTACTTGTTGGGTCTTCTAGAGTGTGATTTTACATACCAAACTCTTTTCGAGTGACAAGTTATCCCTCTCAGTGCCTCACTTACCTTTTGAACCCTGACCTCCTAAGTCTAAAATAATAAAAATCCCGAAAACTATTGTGAATTACTAATAACGATCCATACGAGTATAATAAAATTAGATATAAAGAAAAGTTGACGAAATATTATATTCAAACAATGTTTTTAGAACCGGAATCGAACGTCGAACCGGACGTCTTACGGGTTCAGTGATCGGATCGGTCGGACTGGATTTAAGAACCAGATGACGTCATAATTATATATATAGGATATATATAATTCAATATAAGTATTTATGTGTAAATTTTATAGCTATATATAAAATTTATAATCTTGTGTCCAACACACTAATTTATCATTCAGCCTCCCGTTTTTACCAATTAAAATCCAAAAAACTAAAAAAAAATCAAAATCCGGTCCGACCAACAATTTAGGACGAACCGGCCGGTCGAACCCCTACAAAACGAACTGATGTGAACCGGACCGATCTGACCGGCGGGTCAGATCCGGTCTCCAAAACACTGTATTCAAATTTCAAAACATGATAAAGTCATTAGTTAATATATTCTCTCGAATACATAGGTCTCGGCTAACTCAAAATCTCCTAATACCTCATGCTGATTCAAATCAGCCTCTAATAACTCTGGCTCTTAGCTGCTCACAAGGCCTTATATATTATTGATTGTAGTTGCCCTGCCAAGATTTGAAAAAAAATTGCATTCTGAAATCTCCTTGTTAATCACATAATTATTTGACTAAGTGCACATTTTCTTTAAGTGGCTTCAACCTAGGTTATAGGAATACTCTCACGATCTTTTACTCCCATGTAATCGTTGCATCGCTCATCTCTTCGTTCACCACCACTCTCTTTCATTGCCATTAATTTAGTATAAAAAATATAACGTGTAAAGGGACCCACCATTAATCTTTAAAGCCTGTTTAAAACTTTGCTGAATCCCAGCTAACACGCTTAGGAGGAGTGGTGTTTCACTTTTGTTAACATACCACATCAACTCTCACGCCTCAGGCACAAGAGTATACTAGATGGCCTTGAATCTTGGTGTTTTGGACCGATAGCGAAAATTTTAGTGTTAAGGTTACAAATTTGAATTTTAGTATTAATTATTTTTTAATTTTATTTTGAATTCTCTTATTCATTTCTCTACTCGGCCGTTGTCTCTTGTCTTAATGCTTTTTACAGGATAATATAACTATATTTTGAGATTATTACAATTTATCTATTTTTTATTGTTTAGGATTATTTACGTATTCATATATCACTTTAATATTTTTTGGTTCTGAAAAGCTTTTTAATTTTAATTTAAACTCGAATTTATTTCCAAAACACTAAATTTCACAAAAAATCGGTGGATATCCCCTATATTACGAAGGCTTAAATCATCAATCATCAAATGGTATAAAGTGTAACATTGGAATAAATTTGGCTTAAAGACATCAAGAACAAACAACTTTCACTTCAATAAGACAATAAATAATTAATACTCTATAGCAATTCATTATCTAATAAAAACTTTTATTAAAACAAGTTGGAAAGTTGGCTAACCTTTGGCCGGCACAAACACTAGCCCCGACCCGGCACTGAAATTGGATCCCGGGTTGAACCGCTCCAACAACTTCATCGGGACACCCGACTCTATACTTATGGACCATAAGTCTTCTCCGGGTCGAAGAGGGTATGTCGCAAACAACCCGTAATCCTTTGACACGTGTCGGTTGCCACATGTACAATTCACAGTAACATTTACATAAGCAAAATCTGGTATCAGAGCGGGTTCAAACAAGTTGACTCGTTGGACCCAGTACTCATCAGTAAGATTTGCGAAAACCTCTCTAGCAATCTTACCATACGTGTCGCCAACTTGTGTTTGGTATTTGAACGTGTGACCTAAAAAATCACCATTCAAGCATAGACAAGAAAACGGAACGTTAATCCGGGTCCCACTTTCGATGGTGTCGCTTCTCGTGATTTGGGGATTGAACTTGAGGATCAAAGGGATTGATTGGCTAAAAATCTTGCTTATGTAAGTGAGATTTGACCCTTGTGTGACATAATATGATCCCAATGCAAGATCACAACCATTGGTACACCTTGATTCAATTTTGACAATGAACAAAACAAACAAAAAGCCCAATTGTAAGATGTGTGTATTTCGGTTTGATATATTGTTGTTCATCAGAATAAAGAGAGGGGTGAAGTATAACTTGAATGGGAAAATTGAGATGGAGAGAGATATTAGTGAAGTTGATTACATGTTTGTTTGGTAGTACAAGGAGATGTGAAGGAATCATGTAGAAGTACAATTAATATGTGTTATTTCTTGTCTTTTGTTATTTGTTTATGATTCTTGATATTACATGTAAGAAAACAATATGCATTCATTATTATATTATGAATCTTAAGATCATGTAGACTCGATGATAAAAACAATTACGGCAGGGCCAAAGAATATATATATATATATAACATTAACAAATTTAGATTGTTTAATTTTTACCCAATACGTTATATTTATTATATATGTGCTTCTTACATACACATCTCTAGATTATATGCATAAAAGATAATAAAGCTAATTTGTTTAATGTTTACATATGTTTTAGTTATATGTCTTTACCTATACATGTATGTTGTGTTTTATGCATATATTTTATAAAAACTTCGGAAAAGGAAGCAAGAAACATGCATGTGTTTTAAAACTATTAAGCAACCCACTAAGGATAAATATGTATGTAACATGAATTTTTAATAATCATTTATAAGGGGTTTAGAACTCAACCTTTGAAACGTAATGGTAGTTGTTTGGTGTATAGATAAACAAGAAATCAAATGGTTTCTCTTTAAAGAAAATCACACTAAACAAGAACTTGATATCTGATCTTATGAACAGATATAAAAACTCGTAGAAGTTGCAAAATTGCTACGCATTTTCATATTTTCCCCTTATTTTTTTACTAAAGTTATTATACAAACCCTTTAGTTTGGTTTGAATTTTTAATGACCCTAGAATTAATGCACATACTTGCATATTAACGATCTCTTAACTAGTTAGATGAGTGTCATGAATTATTCATTAGTCAATTAATTAGCCGGTCTATTTTTTACCGGACCCCATTTCAACCGATCGATTTTTGTCCCCCGTAAAAAAAGAATTTATGTATCAGTTACTGCTTATGAAGATGAACCAAGTAGCGAGAAGCCAAGATCACTTTCTTAAACATCATACTAGTGTATGTTTGCATTATCGCACACTTAAAAACCCTCTCACGAACAAATTATCCTTATATGAAAAAACCAAATCCATGAACAGTGTCGGGGGCATTTTCGTCATTTTACGCGCCTCTCTATTTAACCCTGCGCATTCTTTAGAGAGAGAAACGGAGGTGGACGGTTGGCGGAGGTGCTCCGTTCGGTGGCGTTCTGGGTGTTGCCGAAAAAGCCGAAGACGCCGCCGGTGGTCTCCGTGTGCCACCTTAGGTGGCGTCTTTGCCACGGCCATGACCGGTGGTCATCCGATCGTCCTTTGTACTACCACCGCCAATCACCTCCATCTTTAGATCCACCGCTGGTGGTCGTTGTTGTTTTAAATTTGACCTTTTCAGACTCTGTATGTAATTGCGATGGGTTTTTTCGTGCGGGTAACTCCGACACCATCGCCGCCGATGCATGGCAGTAGTTGGGGTTTTGTTTGCCCAGATCTAAGGGTTTTCGCTTCGTATTCCCTTTTTCGACTCCCTAGGCGGCGGTGGTTGGGTGGTGGTAGTGTTGTGGTGGTCGCGGTTTAGGGGTGGTGGTGGTTTTTTACTGCCTGGAAAGATGAGCAAAAGGGTCGCCGATCAACACCGCCAGGTTCGTATATAGGGGTAGTAACAATCGATTTTCATACCTGTTTTTCTCGGGTACCGATGTCTGACCATTGCCGCCAGACTAACGTTGGTGGCAATGGTCTGGCTGTCGTAGGCGCTGCGATTGTTGTAGGCCTATTTTGGGTGATTTTCATCTGTGATTCCTTTCATTTGTTGGCTTAAAGATGGGTGTTTGCATCTATTTCTCGACTGTTTTAGGCCTTAGTTTGCTTGAAATAGTTTTGTCCACCTCTACCGGTGAGATCAGGGAGGCTGAATCGGTTTGCTATGCAGACTGCTGCAAGAGCCTTTTAGGCGATGGTAGTTTCTAGGGTTTGTGATTGTGACAATTATCAGTCTTGCGTTGGTGTTTTCTCATGCATATTGCTCTATCTTTTGTTTGGCCATTCTCGAGTGCGAAGCTTCTGATAAAGCATGACTACTTACTTACTACAATTAAACCAATGTTTTTCAGACCGGACCGACGGTTTGGATCGAGATCGAGACCCGCTAACATCAGTGATCCGATCATGCATCTTTGGTCGGTTTCTGATTTGATCGGCCGGGTATGGCAGTCGGCAGCTTAACCAGTTGACCGGTAGCCATGGCTTGACCGTTTCGATACTCTTTTTTGTTCGTATCACAGAAATAAGAAGATGAAATGAATGCAATATTGGGTTTAGTAATTTGCTGCATGAACGCTTCAAAATTTAAAGTTTGAGAGACTAGAGAAAAGAATAAACTGAGAAAAGCATTATCTTCCGTTTGCCTTTTCACCTATCCATCTTTTTCTTAGATGCTTCTTAGTGCAGGTGAAAACATGAAGCAACAGTCTAAGTAAGTAACTAGGGTTAAAGTGGAGGATTACTAATGTTTTATAACTAGGGTTAAGAGATATGTGGGTTTTAGAAATAGAAACGACCCCTCGATCAAAAAACCAAGCAATCTTTTAGGATTTTTCCAACAAAAAGTAAACAAAGTCTGCTTTTTATTCTCGCTGAAATCATATACATATACACAATAAGAAAAAAGCCCAAAAGGAAATGATAACAACGATACATGAATACAACATTCTAAATATGGAGCAATATATACGATTAAGATGAAATAAGGTCCCCAAGTTAGTGCATATAAGTTTTGAATGCCCAACTTGACAAGTAATTTCTGTAACGAGTTTGAGCCAAGGCGTTTGGTAAATAAATCAACAATTTGTTGTCTTGAATCAACATACATGGGCATGATTTTGTTCGACACATTCATGATAAAAGTAGCAATCCATTTCAACATGCTTTGTTCGTTCATGCAAACTGAGTTGTTGGCTATGTGTCTAGCTGCTTGATTATCACAAAACAATGGTGTCGCACCATCAAGAGTGACTTACAACTCTTTTAGGAGCCACAGTTGTTGTGCCTATGGCGTGATATTCCGCTTCAACGGAAGAACATGAGATTATGGATTGTTTCTTGGATTTCCAAAAGATTGTCTACTAAATGGACATTCTAGCCGATCGAAGTCACAATACGTAACAAGATTTATACCACCCACTTTAGGTAAAAGAACTCCTAGCCCAATTATGGATTTTAAATAACGAAGGACGTGGGTTGCGGCATCCATGTGATTCTGTCTAGGATCTCCAACAAATTGGCTCAAGATGTTTATGGAGTAGGCTATGTCAGGATGTGTTGTTTGCAAATTGAGTAAACATCCTACAAGTCTTTGGTATTAATTAGCATTAACTGTTTGTTCCTCCTCTCGTTTGTCAAGTTTCAGATTCGGTTTCAAATGGAAGTGCACTAGGTTTGCATCCTTTGTAGCCCACTATCTTTAAGGATGTCGAATGTGTATATCCGTTAACTAAGGACGAGACCTTCAGATGTTCTTGCAACTTTGATCTCAAAGAAGTATTTTAAATGACCAACATCTTTTATGCTAAATTCTTTGTTAGGATGATCTTTCATTTCCTTTATTTGTTTTGCATCATTTCCCGCAATGATCATGTCGTCGACATATATGAGTGCCGCCACAAACGAACTAACTATCATTATTGTAAATGAATAGAGAATGAGTGGCTTTTGGTTGCTTGCAACCGAGACTTATAAGTGACATGATAAACTTTAGATACCAATTTCACAACGCGTGCTTGTTTCAAACCGTAAATAGACTATTTAAGTTTGCATAATTTGGTCTTATTTTTTGCTTGAGAATTCTTTGTGGGATCTTCATATAAACTTTATTATCCAAATCTCCATGCAAGAAGGCATTAATAATGTCAAGTTGTTGAATCTCCCATGCTCGTTTAACCGCAATAGCAAGAAGAGTTCTCATAGTTACCAGTTTAGCGACAGGAGCAAACGTATGATCATGGTAAACCACACCCTCCATTTGAGTGAAGCTTTTAGCCAGAAGTCTTGCCTCGTACCTTTTCGTTTAAATTTGATCTTGTACACCAATTTGGAGTCTGTGGCTTTCTTTCCTTCGGGTAATTTTTCAAGAACCCACGTGTTATTTTGTTCAAGTGATCGAATTTCATCAATGGTATACGAAAGGAGAATCTTCGAACAACGTAAACGAGACTTAAACGACTGATTTCACTAATTTGTTCTTGATGTGCAAAAGATCCGGAAGGCCTTGAACATGTGGAAGAACATGAACAAAATATCCATGCTGGTAGTTATGTTATGCACACATTAAAATATTCATTAAGTCACATTTCAAATTAAGCATTTTGGATATCGACTGGAACCACCATAGATGCAATATATACAACATGTAGATGCTTATGATATTGTCCCAAGTTTGAGAAAAAACTTTTTTCAAAGACATGAAGGATGTTGTATATTAGGTCGTCGACCCGTTAACATGAGTCAGTAAGGTGGCAAATGATTTTGCTACTTGAACACTCACATGCAACCCTTTACCTTCTATGTAGACTATATTTTCTCAGGGGCTGTTTGATTACACTGACTCAGTAAGATCTGACTGAGTCAGAAGCTGACCCAGTTAGAAGTTCTGACTGAGTCTGCATCTGACTGAAACTTGACTGTTTGATTCAGTATCTGACTGACTCTGCTAAATGATAAAAAATAACTTAAAATTCAAATTGTCATACAAAATAACACCTCCCTAATATATAAACAAATAAAGATGTACAACCACCTATGCAATATGTACAACCATCAAAAACTTTTATAAGTGTACAACCAAGTCACAAACACTATTAAAGTAGTACAACACCATCAAAGGAGTACAGGTGTACAACCACCTATGCAACATGTACAACCACCAAAATCTTTTCTACAAGTAACCTCAATAACTCTAAATCACAATTCAGTATTCACTTCCTCATCCCTAAATCAAAAACCTAATAATCTCATATTCATCCAACACAAATCTCCGATCAAAACGATGATCGATCCATGATGATATCAGCTTTCATCCTCATCACAATCATCATCATCATCCTTTGGCAGCGGAGGGAGGGCGGCGAAGGAGGGCTGCTGATGGGAGGAGGGCGACGGAGGAAGGGCTGCTGATAGGAGGAGGGCGACGACCGACGGAGGAGGGCTACTGATTAGAGGAGCGCGACGGAGGGAGTGCGACAGAGGGAGGAGGGCGGCGGAGGGAGGGTTAGTCGCGTGGTCAGCGATGCCCTTAAAATTGTCTCGGTCAGATGTCTGGGACCGGGTCAGTCGCGTGTTAAATAACATCAAACGTGCTGACTGGCTGACCGAGTCAGCCAGTCAGTGGTCAGCAGTCCGGTCAGCCATTTCAAACAACCCCTTAGTTTATTTTCTTTATTTATTTTAGTATTTTATTAGTTGATTAATATCTATTTCTTTGTTCCGGTAGGTAGAGTAGTGGTTAGGATGAAATATGAATTTGTGATCATGGGTAGTTTTAATTTTCAGAGAAATAAACTTTTTGTAAAATGTACTTAACTATTTAAAGAATCATGATTGCAAATGATGAGGCTTGTTTTTGCAAGCAAAACTACTCTTTGTTTTATTCCTTTAGTTGACTTGAAACAATCTCCTTTTCTGGATTAACCTTAGCCAGGTAGTAGTGATCTAAGGATCGTTGCCGTGATCTCTAGAGGTGTAACTATAGTTGTGAAGCTTGCATCGTTTCCGTATATTTGGAGTAGGTTCTGTGATTGTTTCATGATGTAGACATAGTTTATTTTTTTGTCTTTGACCATAGTTTCAAGTAAAATCTCATTTTTGATAACTTGGTTTAATCAAGAAGATAATATAGTTAGATATTCAAATTGTAGATGAGGTGAGGGGTTTGCCCAATTTGGTGGTAATGGTAAGTGGTGTTTTATCCTAACCAAAGGTTGTGGGTTCGAGTCATAGAATGCCAATTATCTTGTATTATTTAGGTGGTGCTCAATGATATAGTTTAAAGTAGATGTAGATGAGTGTCTGAGAAAGCATTACAAAAAGTTAAGATTATAGATAAAAAAGGAGAAAAATTAGAAAAATAAATATGAGAATAAGGATATCTATAAGGTTGTGAGAGGGTTTTTTAAAATAATTACATTTATAAAAAACAAATATTTTTGGAATCGGATCGAACGGGAAACCCATCACCTCGATCATATCGATTTTAAAACCAGCTAACGTCATAATTATACATACATACATACATATCTATGTATGTATATACATACATACATATATATTTACACATACATCGGGGGAGGTTCAAAAAAGAACATCAAAATAACAAGAAACTAGTGAACTACTCCTAGCCACACATTTTAAATCCAAAAAAATCAACAAAAAGAAAAAAAAGGCAAAAAAAAAAACCCCTATTTCATCACAATTAATAAAACACAAAAAAAATAATAATAAAAACTATAAAAACAAAAGAAAACGTCAAGTTAATGTCACTTGTGAAATGAACTTTTTGTTTTCTCAAATACATCTATTTCACTAGTGAAATGTGAAGTGTTTTTTATTATTTTTTAAATTTTCTCCCTTTATACGTTGAAATCGTGTGCTTGCGTTTTTTATTTTTTATTTTTATTTTTTTATCTTTTTCTTTGAATTTTTTTTGAATAAAATGTGTGGCTAGGATTGATTCATTAGTTTCGTCTTTTTTTGATGTTCCCCATTGAACCCTCCCCTACATACATATATATACATATATATAGAAAAGTTACGGTACAAATTGTTTTTTCCGTGCGAAGCTTACAAAATTATCACGTAAAAGCTTACAGGTGGAATTATAACGCAAATGTAAGAATTAATCACGCAGAGATGGAATTTATCACGCAAAGATGAAAATATCACGCAAGAAGATATTCTTGCGTGATAATTCCATCTTTGCGTGATAGTTCCACGCGAGTGTAATTCGTCTTGCGTAATTATCAATTTATTATTGCGTGATTATTATTGTTTTTGCGTGATAATTCCATCCCAAAATTTCGTATGCTTCGCATGAAAAAAACACTTTGTATAGTAACCTCCCGTACATATATATACATATATGTGTGTGTATATACATACATACATATATATATATATATATATATATATATATATATATATATATATATATAATATATATATAATATATATATATATATAGATATATATCTATATATATACATATCTAGATATATCTATCTAGATATATATACATATATATATATCTATCTCTCTATCTATCTATCTCTCCCTCTGAGATATCCAGATATCCTATATATATATAGAGAAGAGAGAGATAGAGAGAGAGACATAGAGAGACAGAGAGAGAGTAGACAGAGAGAGACTAGAGAGAGAGAGAGAGAGAGATACAGATATAGATTAGAGAGAGGAGAGCATATACAGAGATAGATACATATAGAATAGACATATATATACATATATATATATATATACATCATAGATATATATATATATATATATATATATATATATATATATATATATATATATATATATATGTGTGTGTGTGTGTGTGTGTGTGTGTATGTGTGTGTATATATATGAGCAATTTAAAACAATAATAAATCATGTGTAATTAATAATGTGAGAAATGACACGTCAATAAGATATGAGACAAAGGTCACTAGCAAAAGATTAGGAACAAATTCAATCAATTCTAATCCTAACAAACATCCAATCATATCTAGCAGCAGCAAAATTTCACCGGTAAAACGATGGCGGTAATGAATAGATGATAGCGAACAATATATTTAACATACAAATAATGAGAAACGAAGGAGCGCGGAGAATGATAAGTACTAGATTTTTAACCTTGGGTAACAGCGATGCGATAGAAGTCCATAGTGAACACAATTTGATTTGGGAAGAATCATAGGAGCATACATTCACTTCTAAAACTTCATAGCATCTTCCTACTCTTATAAAAGAGTAACTTGAGATGCCAATTGTCAGCAGCACAATCATCCTCACTAAAATTTCACCGTTGTAAGGTTTTATGTAAGGCTGATGCACCTAAAACATCCAAAGTCTTTCCTGCATGCATGCACTAAGGTACAAAGTAGAAATGCTTCGGAAGTTTTACACCATGCACTATAAATATTCTAAGTGTAAAATCTTCCAAAGCCAAAACCAATATCTTCCGAAGCCAAAAGTGAAGTCTTCCGAAGCTTCAAAGACAAAGTCTTCCGAAGCCAAGAAGTGAAGACAGATTTCTTCCGAAAACTTTTGAACACATGCTTTATCTGATGTACTTTACCATAAAGCTAGACCACTTTTCGCTGCAACTATGTTCAGTCACCAACTTACATAAGTTGGTGAAAAGGTCCATGCTTTTGGTAACTCAATGAGGTATTGAGTCCTTTTGCTTTCTACTTTATGTACTTTTATCCTTTTTGTAATATATTAGGATGTGAGCTATGGCATGTCATAATCACTAGTCAAAAGGCAAATCTGCCTTTTGACTCTACATTTGATTTTGTTGTTGTCTAGTTCAAATGTATCCAGCTGGCCTTCTAAGTATGGCCGGTTGTAGGATGTAGTATAAAGTATCTCAGGTCCTTGTATCTTTTCTTATGCTTTGTAACACTTGTAAAAAACTTGAGAGCAATATATAACATTCTTGAAAACCAATACTTGTGTTGTTTGTTTTGTTTTGTCTCATACTTGCTTGTGTTCTTGGTATCAAACTTATTATGTTACTAGTTTCCTATTTGATTTGTTAAGTGTTCTAAACACTCTTCTCATTGTGTGTTATGTTGTAAGTGACCATCCCTCAAACAGTCCTGCAATTGGTATCAGAGCATTCCAGGCTCTTGATTATAAGATCTCATCATCTTTAGAGCCCTCACACACAAAATACTTAACATCTCAAATGGCAGCTCTTACTAAAATTGATATGGAAACTGGAACCATGACAAAGTCCTCACTGATCACTCCTGAAGACTTTGACACTTGGTACCAACGAATGGAAGGGTTCATCAAGTCACAAAACTCCAGGATGTGGGAATATGTTGTCTTAGGGCCTCACATACCAAGCACCTGTTCAGCTGCTATTGGAGGTGGTATGATTCCATAGGCTGTGGCTGACTATTCTGAAGAAGACAGGAAGAGAATATATATTGATCTGAAAGCCATGACAGCCCTTCAAATTGCTCTTCCCAACTCCATATACAGAGGTTTCAAGAAGTGCAAAACAACTAAACAGCTATGGGATGCACTAAAGCTGATGTATGTGGGGTTAACTGAAGCCAAGGAGAAGAAAAAGGATCTCCTGAAGCAGCAAATTGAAAACTTCACCTTCGAAGCAGGTGAAACCATGACTCAACAATACTTTAGGTATGTTGAGATTGTGGACACTCTAATGGATGTTGAAGTGACTCTTGAGAACGGGACATTGTAAGAAAGTTTATGTCCTTCTTCCTAGACAATGGACATATTATTATATTGTTACCAAGAGAACTGAGAACCTTATGACTCTTACTTTGACAGAGCTGTATGGTATTCTTAGTGGATACTAGATGGAGATGAACACGCAAGGTTTATCTGGTAACTCCAGCAATCAACTAAGTTCAGCCCTCCATGCGGTTGAAAGGAATAGTAGAGAACCATAGCATCATCTTATCTGCTATCCTGAAAACTCATAAAAGGGTCCTTTCATCACCTTCCCGGAGACACCAAGAGAAAGCTACACTCAAGGAAGCCCATTCCAAGAGACAAGCTCTTCGCAAGCCTTTGTGTCTTTTGATAAAAGCACATGCAACTTTCTTTTCACCCTTGAAGACCTGGACTGTATCCATCCAGATGATATGGAATACATGGAGATAGTTCAACAAATGGCTCTTCTCACTCATAGAGCCAAGAAATTCTACAAGAGGACAGGGAGGAAGTTTCCTAGCAATACAGCTAGTGGAAATTTTGGGCTGGACAAAAGCAAAGTAAAGTGTTGCAACTGTAACCAGATGGGTCACTTTGCAAGGGAGTGCAAGGCACCAAGGACAAATGGTGGCCAAGCACAAGCCATGCCAAACTACACTGAGAGAACCAGAATGAGAAGCCAAAGCAGCAAGCTGCAGTTGTTGTTGAAGAAGGAGGCTTTGACTGGAGCTTTCTGGTGGAAGATGCATCTCCAAACCAAGCACTAATGGCTGACCATGATGATGAAAAGGTATTGGAATATCTATGTACACCTGAATGTATTGCTAAAGTGAATAGATACAGGTCCTACAACTTAGAGATGTGATCTGATCTTGAGTCTTTAAATATTTTAAAATCTGATTTCAAAAGAGATGAAAATGATTATAAACTAAAGATAGAGGACTTAGAGAAAACCATTTCAACTCTTAAACATGAACATACTAACTATAGGACTCAGATCAAAGATCTCATAACTAAGTTGACTGAATGCTAGGCTAAGCTTATGATCAGCAAAGCCATGGCAAAGAATTGTGTTCTTGAAGAAGAGACCTTCTCCTCATCCTTGCATGCAAAAGTTTATTATCAAAATAAGCAGGGACTGGGATCTAGTGAGATAGCTCCTCCACACACAAACCTGTCTGTAAGATCTCCTAGATGTGAAACTTGTGAAGATGAGCTTCCTCTTATAGACCCCAAATGTGAATAGGATGAAGAGGAGATAGTGAAGGATGCCTCTAAGAAGAGTGAAGAAGAGCATTCTAAGAAGGGTCACTATTCCTCAGAGGAGAGTAAAAGGGTTGGGATGAGCAAGTCAAAGAGAAGGAACTTGATCAGAAAGGCCAAGAGGAAGTCCAAGAAGGCTCAAGAGATTAAGGCCACCTTTAACTCTATGCAGAAACAAGTCTTTATCTTTACAGGATTCAAGGTGGTTAAGGCTAAAGACACAGACTTGAACTCTACTACCAGGAGTTCTAGTTCATGTTCAAATCATCCCAACAACATGAAGAAGGCTAACCAGTTGTGTATCACTGCTACACAACATGAACCATCTGCAAAGATGAAGATGGAGAAGGAAAGTGATCTAGTTCAGCCTTGTTCTCAATAGAAGACTCTCAGGAAGAAGAAGATGAACTGTGTTATGTGTGGTAGTATTTCTCATTTTTCTAAGGATTGTCTTAACAATCCAAAAAGTACTGTCCACATAACCAAAAAGGAGACTTCTGAGAGTTTGAAGAAGAAGAAAGCTTCAGAAGGAAAATCTTTTCCTTTCGGAAGCTCCAGAATGAAGGAGAAGACAAGTGGAAATTTGCCTTCGGAAGAAAAATTGGTCTCAGAAGAAAGGAATACTTCCGAAGCACTAAAGCCTGCTGCAGTGTTAGCAAGATCTTCTGAAGGTTTAGTCATCAAAACTTCTGAAGTTATCAAAGCTTCCTAAGTGATGAAGGTCAAGTCTAAGTCTCCAAAGGTGGTGTGGAAGACAAAGAGAGACCAAGTGACTGAAAGTTCTTCATCAACATCAGCAAATAATCCTCAAAACATGACAATAGGATCAATTACTGTTGCATTGTCTTCAACTTCTTTTGATGAGCCCAAGACCAATAGGCTTAGGTTTTCAAATGTAACTAACCATCTCTTTTATGCAGGAACAACTCAAGACAAACATGAATGTATGGATTACTGATAGTGACTGTTCTAGGCACATGACATGCAATGGGTCACTACTCCAAGATTTTGAGAAAATTGATGGAGGACCAATTGCCTTTGGAGAAGATGCTAGAGGTTGCATAACTGGAAGGGGCAGGGCCACAAATGGTAAGCTCAGCATTGAGAAGGTAACCTTTGTCAAGGAGCTTGGGTATAATCTTTTGAGTGTATCTCAATTTTATGATCAGAGTCATAACATGCTCTTTACTGAGGATGAGTGCATTGTTCCCAGGCCCGGGGTGGTCATTCATCAAGAGCACTTGCTCAGTACCCCCAGAAAGGGAACATGTACAAGATGGATTTGCAAGAAACATCTCCCTCAGGAGAAGTTTCATGCTTTCTATATAAAGCAAATAGTGATGAGTCTTTCCTCTGGCATAAAACAATATTCCATGTAAACTTTAAAAACATGAATAAATTAATTAAGAATGATATGGTAACTAGAATTCCAAAGAAAGAGTTTACAAGTGATTACCATTGTGTTGCATGCCTGAAAGGGAAGCAACATAAGGTATCTCACAAGCCAAATGAAAGAAACTCTATCACTACACCCCTACACTTATTACATATGGATCTCTTTGGCTCCACCAGTGTAATGAGTCTAGGAAGGACCTCTTATTGCTTGGTGATCACAGATGATTTTACAAGATTCACTTGGGTCTTCTTTCTTAGAACTAAGGATGAGACTCCTAAGATTCTGAAGAATTTCATCTTAAAGATTGAGAATCAATGTGATCACAAGGTCAAAACCATAAGATGTGATCAAGCATAGAATTCATGTAACGCTCGGTTATTTTCTTTGGAGCCAAAGAAAGAAAGAAAAGAAAGAAAAGAAATAAAGTCCAAGTTAAGGGACTAATCTTGCCAAAACGGGAAAATATTTGGAAGAGTGGGTGTATAAAGGGGCATGGCTGCCCACACCCCTCTCCCATTCACCATTTCATTCGGCGAAGAGAGGGAGGAGAAGGAGAAAGGGCAAAACTTCGGGTTTTCTTGGAATCGTGTGAAAAAGTCGAAGTTCAGCGGGTTTGGGTGAAGCTCTACTCGAAGGGGTTTTTAAGGTGAGTTCTAGGACCCCTCTTTTACATGTTTTTGACTGATTTTGGGGCTGGAACACATAGCAAAATCATTTTGAAGTGTTGGGTGTTGAACCCGTATGTATGTGTATGTGTGTGTTTAGGGTGGGGTTTGATTTCGGGCTTGGTTGTGCTTGAATGGTGTTGTGGTATGTGTTTCTAAGGTTTAGGATTGTTGATTTGAACTTAGAACAGGTTTGAGAGGGTTTGAAGGCCGGAAATTGCAGATTAGGTTCGGGGTAGACTGCATTCTGCATCAGCTAGGGCTCATGCGACTGGAGGTCCATACGTCCGAATGGCATGCGACTGGAGGCCATACGGCCGAAAGGCATGCGACTGAGGGTCATACGCATGGAAGTCATGCGACTGAAGTTCATGCGCCTGGAAGGCATGCGATTGAAGGTTATGCGACTGAAGGCCATACGGCCGAATGGTCATGCGACTGAAGGTCACACGACTGAAAGTCATGCGACTGAAGGCTATGCGACTAAGGGTCCATACGCCTAAGTGTTCATGCATATGGAAGCTCTCCATACGCATAAGTGTCCATTTGCCCATAGTGTCCATACGCCTAAGTGTCCTCATGCGCCTGGAATGGCCATGCGACTGAGTGATGTCCATATGCCCAATTAGGGCTCGTTCACCCGGAAGAACTTAGTTTATTATCTAATTCTTGGGAGATTCCCGGGGGTTTATATAAGTTGACTTTTGAGGTCATAGATGATATGTTGGGCATGTATGATGTATGATTGATGGTTATGCATGGTGGTATGTATGTGGTATGTTATGTATGTATGATGGTGCCTTGTATGGTGATGTTGTATGTTTATATTCATGTTCCTTGTTATGTATGATTATTTTCCATGGTTTTACGTTGAATGACTAATGAATGAAATGAAAAGTATTATGTAACGTAAAGCGGAAGATAATGAAAAGAGGAACGTAATGAAATGAAAGAATGCATGCATTAATGAATGAATAATAGTAAAGAAAGTCTTGCAAGCACGGTATAGAGAAACACACTCAATGAAGAGTGTTAGTGCAACGGTGTGTGGGATAGCTACCCCTGAAGGATGCACACCGGGGTCCGTCTTTATTACCGACCATTTGTATAGAACCTTTGTCGCTTACCTTAGATACTGTGGGCAGGCTGCTGTGCGCCATGACGAGGGGTCTATGATAGACCTCGGCCCAGTATCCGCTTTATGCATGACGGTGGGTATAGCACATGACAATGGTACACCTGAATTTACCCTAGGTACTGTGGCCAGACTGTTGTGCGCCATGACCGGGGGTCTATGATAGACCTCGGCCCAGTATCCGCTTTATGCATGACGGTGGGTATAGCACATGACAATGGTACACCTGAATTTACCTTAGGTACTGTGGCCAGGCTGCTGTGCGCCATGACGGGGGGTCTATGATAGACCTCGGCCCAGTATCCTCTTTATGCATGACGGTGGGTATAGCACATGACAATGGTACACCTGAATTTACCCTAGGTACTGTGGCCAAGCTGCTGTGCGCCATGACGGGGGGTCTACGATAGACCTCGGCCCAGTACCCGCTTTATGCATGACGGTGGGGTAAAGTTCATGGTTTTGGATGGAATGTAAAGAAGTAAAGATGAACGTACAAATGAAAGTAAATAATGAAGTTAACGAATAAATGATGAAGATAATAATGATATTATCTATGTGTATGTATGATGTGTGACCGCATACAAAAGTAAAGAACGGTTTTAATGAAAGTAAAGTATGTTTTATTTAAAACTATAACTCACTCAGCAACGCTGACTTTTATGTGTTTCTAGTTGGCAGGTGAGCATTGCTGAGGATGGCACGGGGCAGCTACTTGGCATTTTTGGATGGCGTCCGTTTGTATAACTATGATGTTTTTGTGATGTAATGCAACGATAATATTTTGTAACTGTTAACAATGGTGTATTATTTTACAAAAGCAGTCATTAATATATGAGATGGTTTTAAATTATTCCGCTGCGATGTTTTTCATAGATGTAAATGAATATTTTATGTTTTATGTGCGATGATGGTCCAACTATAAGTGTCCTGGGAACGGGGCCTTACAATTCAATAACCAAATCCTTGATACATTTTGTGATGAAAAGGGTATTACAAGACAATATAGTGCTCCCAGGACTCCTCAGCAAAATGGCGTTGTTGAGAGGAGAAACATGATACTTATTGAATATGTAAGAACTATGTTGTCTGACTTTAATCTGCCCATCACCTTCTATGCAGAGACAATGAACACTGACTGCTATGTGCAAAACAGAGTTTTAGTAGTCAAGACACATGGTAAGACTACTTATGAACTTTGGCACAAGAGGAAACCTTTCGTTGGTTTTCTCAGGTCATTTGGATGTCCTTGCACCATCTTGAATACCAAGGATCAAATTTCCAAGTTTGCTGAGAAATTAGATGATAGACATTTTATTGGATACTCCTCTCAAGCTAAGGCTTATAGAGTATACAATCTCAGAACTAGAGTAGTTGATGAATCAGCCAATGTGACTTTCAATGAGCACACTCCTAGCGTGAAAGGTTCTGGTTCTGATTGGCTATTTGATCTTGATTTAGTTACCAAATGTTTTAACAAATCTTGTGAGCATGAATCAGGATCTACAGGTATACTACCTACAGGTGATCCTGATCCAAGATTTGAGTTGAGAAGACCTTCAAGATATACTACTTCAGCTCCAGTTGTAATTAACCCTGCAAATAGAGTCCCTATCAGCACAACAATGACAAATTCAGCTGATACTTCTAGGGTGCCTTCAAATTCCATCATAGAGGCACAAAACTCAAATGAAGGAGCTTCAAATGTAGGAGGAAATGGTGGTGGTGAAAGTGATCAAGAGTTTCTTAATGATGATAACCACTCCATTGAAGACGACATCAATGATGTCACACACTCATTGGATGAAGTTACACTTGATATGTGTGCTGATGTGGTGGAAGAAACTTCAATGCCTGATCTAAATTTCTCTAATTTAGATCTCTCCAAGCAACTTGCTATGATCCCTCAACTAAGGATCCATAGATCTCACCCCACCACAAACATCATTGGAAATGTTAACACCAGGGTAAGAACAAGAGGACAAAGCCATGATGCAAATGTTTATCTCCACTCTTGTTTTCTATCTCAGATAGAGCTAAAGAAAGTTGATGAGGCTTTAAAGGATGGAAGTTAGGTTGAAGCTATGCAAGAGTAGCTACTTCAATTCAAAAGGCAAAAGGTTTGGAACCTATGTCCTCTTCCTCAAGGGAAGACTACCATAGGAACCAAATGAGTGTTTAGGAATAAGAAGGATGATAGAAGACTTGTCATAAAAAACAAGGCTAGACTAGTTGTTCAAGGATACACACAAGAATAAGGAATTGACTACACATATGTCTTTGCTCCTGTTGCAAGACTTGAAGCTGTTAGAATATTCTTAGCTTTTGCTGCATCTAAGGATTTCAAGGTCTACCAACTTGATGTCAAGTGTGCTTTTCTTTATAGGGTGATTGATGAAGAGGTGTATGTCAAACAACCACATGGATTTGCAGATCCTGGTTATCCTGATTATGTCTGCAAGCTTGATAAAGCTCTTTATGGGCTGCACCAAGCTCCTAGGAATGAAACTTTATCTCAGTATCTCTGTCAACATGGATACAAAAGAGGTACTATAGATGGAACTATCTTCATCAAAGGAACATGGAATGACTTAATGCTAGTACAAGTATATGTAGATGACATTATTTTGTATCAACCAATCCAAAGCTCTACAAAGACTTTGATAAGTTGATGAAGAATAGATTTGAAATGAGTGCAATGGGAGAACTCAATTTCTTTATAGGAATTAAAGTGAAGCAGGTTGACAGTGGCATCTTCATAAGTCAGTCAAAGTATGTATATGACATACTTACAAGATTCAACATAACTGACTATAAGGTTGCTAAGACACCCATAGCAAGAAACCACTCCCTTGGACCTGATCTTGAGGGGGAGTGTGTGGATGAACACCTCTACAGGGCTATGATTAAGTCTCTTATGTACCTCATAGCTAGCAGGTCTGGTATCATGTTTGCCACATGTATTTATGCAAGATATCAAGCCAACTCCAAGATGTCACATCTAGTCACTGTCAAGAGGATTTTAAGATATCTCAAAGGTGCCTCAACACTTGGCCTTTGGTATCCAAAGAATTCTGACTTCAATCGGTATGCATATACAGATAGTGACCATGGTGGCTGCAATATGACTGTAAAGTCTACATCAGGGGGATGTCAGTTCCTTGGTGAAAGGATAGTCTCATGAAATGCAAAAAACAATCTTGTGTATCTGTATCAACTGCTGAAGCTGAATCCATTGCTGCTGCAAGCTGCTGTGCTCAAGTGCTTTGGATTCAGAATTGGATGCTGGACTATGGATTCAACTTCAAAGAGACTCCCATCCACATAGACAACAACAGTGCTATCTCCATTACAGAGAATCCTGTGTAGCACTCAAGGACAAAACACATCAACATCATGTATCATTTGATTAAAGATAACTTTGAAGAGGGTTTAATCAAACTAGTCAAAGTTAACAAAAATGAACAATATGTTGATCTGTTCACCAAAGCTTTTGATGAGTAGAGATTTAAGTATCTTATATCAGCTATTGGGATGATTAACTTTGAGTAGCTTCTCTTAAAACTAACTCATATTATTTCTAAAACTTGTGTGTCCTAAGTTGTCTATTTTATACCTTCATAAGCCCTTGTTTCCTCTGGAAGCAAAATCTTTTAAATGATGTTCCTTAGAGTTTTGAAATTTTTGATGTTTTTTATTCTTCGGAAGATATGCATTTACCTTCGGAAGAAATTTATGTCTTCAAAACAGACAACTACTTAAGTGAATTTGCCTTCGGATGAAATTCTCAAAATATCTTCCGAAGCTTAAAAACCACTATTAAATACTTGTATGTTTTAAAGAACAAATTCCTTCCGAAAGCAAATAAGTCTCGGAAGCTTTATTCTTTTCGAATAAAATTTCTAAGTCTTAATATCTTCCGAAGCAAAATTCTCTAAACTTTTTGGAATATCTTTCGAAGCCATTTTGGCTTCGGAAGCTTTTTATTAAAACTTTCGAAGTTAAATTACCTTCAGAAGATTTTAGATTTCCAAGAAAACTACTTTTCGGGCAAAAAAAAACTGTTTTTTCAGAGGTGGGACCGACATCCGGATTTCAAAGTTTATCCTCTTTCATTAACTTTGTCTGAGATCCATTTCATATACATACCCAACGATTCGCCCCTCTTTCACTCTCTTCTTCATCTGCACTATTCCAAAACCTAAATTCAAACCGCCTTTGTTCTTCACTTTCCTCACCTTTAAGCTTTTTAAAATGGCCAACCTAAACCAAAGAAACAACCCTGATTTCTCCATGCAACTTCACAGGTAGCACAATCAGGTTGCCCTGTTGAACTATAAGAAACATTCTTGTTTCTCAGAGGTGCGCTAATTTCTGGCTCTATCCAACTACTTCACCTCCCTAACCATTGATCCTCCACTCTATTAGGATCATCTGCTTGAATTCTGGAAGACCTGTCAAGAGGTCATAATGGATGGGGAGAAGGCACTGTCTGCTATAGTGCAGGGGAGGACAATCTTCATCACTCCAGCCATCATCAACACTCATCTTCAGCTGGATGATGAGGAAGGTGAATTGTCCTTTCCCAAGGAAGCTGTAAACCACTCCTTTCAGCAGATGGGCTATGAAGGAGATTTCTCTGTAAAGACCTTCGGGAAAGGGAAGGTCTCATCCCAGTGGAAGTACCTACTTCATGTGGTCATCCATAGCTTGTCCAACAAGCATGGGGACTGGGACTAGATTCCTTAGGATCTCTCTTTCATTGTGCATGAAATGGTTCAAGGGGTCAAGTTCAGGTATTCTCAATTTGTCTATACTTGCAAACTTGAACTCCTTAGAGTATTACATGTTTGCTAGATATGTTCAATACATTCTCAACTGTGAACTGGGCTCACAGTTTAGGGAAAGAGGTAATATTCTTAAATTGGGACAGATGAAGCCCGACATCTTTAAGATAATGAAGAAACCAACTGTTGGCTTCTCTAGGGTAGAAACAACCATTGTCCCCAAAATGTTAGAGCTCATTGCTCAAGGTGACAACCTAACAACACAAGCTATTTGAACCCACGCCTTCTACTTCTCAACCACCATCACAGCCTAAAACACTCCTCACCTACCAAAGAAAATCCAAACAAACCCCTGCATTAGCTATTCAGCTTGTGTAGGCCCCCATATTATCACCCATGCAGGAAGAAGTGGACACTGGAGCTCCCACTTCTCCTGAGGAGCAAACCACTCCTATCTCATCAAGAATCAGTGTTGAGGTTCCTCATGCTTAGCCTGATGAGCTCATTAGCCCATCAACCTTAAGCCTTCACTCTGAGTCTCAACACTCAAGTGAACAACCTTCAGGGAAAATTTACCATCTCCAGCCTCTAGATCTCAACCAACCTATCCCTAACCTTGAGTTCTATGATGATGAAATCATAGAATTCAGTGAGTACCATGAGTCTCTCTACTCTTCCCCCACTCAAAGAGAGATGAGTGCTCCTACCTCTCCCTTGTCTAGCCCAGATCATTCACCCATTACTGAGGTGGATCTCTCTAAACCTGTTCAGGATGTCCATATGGAAGAGGCTCTCACTTCTACAAGTGATTACATCATTAAGACCTCAACCATGGCAACACAGCCCATTGACACTTCTCTTGAAGCTGTTAGTGAGCAAGGGAAATCCAACAGCCAAGAACATGATGTTGGTGGTGAGAGTGAATACTTTCGTCCAATTCTCTCATCCACTAATGATTTTTCTAATGAAGATGAGGGGAACATGAGACTAAAGGTGTAAAAACTGTCATAAACTTGCTCCTATCTAGTCTCTAAGGTTAGTCATCTAGAATCTCAAGTGACTACCTTACAAAATAGGGTCAATGATCAGCAACTTGGGATATCTTATCTCAAGGAACTAGCTGGGAGACCTTTAAAGAGAGCCCATCCAAGAACACAAGAACCTGTGGATGTGATTGACCTAACTCTTAGCTCACCTATACAAGAGGATGATGCTACCAAAAAAGGGGAGAAAGTCATAGCAATCATAGAACCTGGGAGTTCTTCACTGAGTATGGACATTGAGGACTCACCATCCTCACTTGCAATTGTTCATACTCAGTAACTTCCTCAAGTTCACATTGATGTGGACTCACTAGAATCACTCATTCAGAGTCTCTTTGAGGAAGGTATTCCAAGGGCTATGTCATCCCCACCTCAAAGAGCTTCAAACTACATTATTGGGTGGAGTTATGATGCTGATAGAAGAGCTCTCATACTTCAACGAGTTCAAGGGCAGCAATAAGTCTTTAACTTTCAGACCTTGAACTACTATGAAGGTCTTGACCTTGTCAACATGCCACTTGCCAACCCAAGCCAATCTAGGCAAGCTGACAGGCTGGCTCAAAGGATCCAAAACAGGATGTTGGAGCTGGAAAATATAGTCTATATTATCAACACTATGAAAGTCAACAAAAGTCAACGTCACGGTCAAAGTCAACAAAAGTCAAACCCGACACGTTCAAGACGAAGAACCGAGTCGAGACGTTGAACATTTAGATGACTAGGAGTTTTATTGTAATAAATATATTTTGTGTGAACAAAATATATTTTATCTTGTTTTTAGTCATTTTTATGCTTAATATGTAATTTTGTATTAATTAGCCTAAGTCTAGGGGGTTAAGTGTAATTAGTGAAATTAGTCTAGACTATAAATAGGTTAATTGTCATTAGTGTTGGTTAATGGTTGCATGACCAATTGATTGAGGGATTTACTTGTAAACAATATTATTAGCAATCAATGAAGATCAAAGGGGTTTTATTGTGATTATCATATTATTATCTAATTCTTCATGATTTGATTCAAGTTTGATCATCCTGGATTTACAATTTGGTATCAGAGCCATTTTGGATCAAATTCACTGAAGATTTGAAGATTTTTAGAGAGAAAAGTTGAGGTTTTGGTTGTTTTTGTTCAATATCATGTTTTCATCAATTTCGGATCAAATTTGAGTGTTTTTGATATGGAAATTGATTGAAATTTGCTTGTTATTGGTTGGGAAAGCTCTGTTAATCATCAGGTTTCAAATCCATTGAGATTTGGGCGTTTTCAGATTGATTTCGTGTTGAAAAAGTTTTTCAGCTTCGTTCAGCGAAATTACAAGTTCTTCCAGCGAAACTGCTTGTTCTTTCAGTGAAACTACAAGTGTTTTACACTTTGTAGTTAATTTCAGCATCTCAGCGAAAGTAGTGATCTTGAACGAAAGTTCAACAGTGCTTGTGTGCATATTACAAGCGAAATTGCTGCCGAAAGTATCTTTGAACGAAAGTTCAAGCTGTTTTTGTGCGAAATTGTCGGCGAAACTAAGCAATCTAAAGCATTTGGCTAGCGAAACTGCTGCCGAAATTGCCAGCGAAACTACTGTCAGCTCAGCGAAACTAGAGTTCTCAGCGAAACTAGCTCTGCGAAACTATAATTTCGGCGAAATTATCATTTCTTCAGCGAAATTTGAATGTTAAAGATGACTTTTCCCTTTAGTTGGGATTAATTTAGTTCATCCCGATAAAGAAATTTTCATCAGCTTGACCCCAGTTGCTAAGATTGTCTAGCGTGACATTTAAAAAGAATATATTTTTCCCGGGGGAGAATTATTCTAAACTTTTTGGAAAAAATATTTTCAGAAGATTTGTTCAAAGATTTGTACAATCATGTCATCTTCAGAAGATTTTAAATCAGATAATCTCACAACGGCACAAAGCCGGTTTGATTCTTTTGCAGCAATAAAGAAAGAAAAATTATCAGATTTGATTGATCGATTCTTAAAGGTGGCAAATAATCTAAAGAAGCATGTTCCTGATCTCAGTAATCATGAACAGATTCAAAAGCTTCTAGACTCTCTTCCGTCTGCATGGAATCATCAAGTTAAAATGCTGAAGCAAGAAAGAGGTTATGTCGACACAAAACTTATGGATATGATCAACAAGCTAAAATCTCTCGAGTTGGATATCCAAAGAAACAAATTTCAGCAAGCCGTGTTCCCACATCAAACCCACGCGCTTAATACTGATCTCGTGTCTTCTGTAACAAGCATACTTGATTACAAAACAGAGATGATTGAAAAGTTGAAGTTATTGAGAACTGATTCAGATTTAAACTCTAAATTCAGAGAAACTGTTGAAGAGAATCGTGAAGCTTTAAGAGTCGACAATGACAGTAAACCAGAGTCTATGAAAACTGATGATGATAAGGCTGGAAAAGCTGATAAAAGAGAGAAAGAGTCTGTGGTTGACAAGATGCTGAAGGTCAAGGAAGAGGAACAACAAGAAATCACATGGGCTTGCAACTGTGAAAAAAGCTTAGCTGCAGAACGAACTATCATGGGTCTTCCTTATGAGACTGTTCAGGATATGTGTTCTTCGTCATGCAAAATCCGGTTATTTGGGATTTATAAGGCAAACAGATTGTTATTGGAAAATGAAAAAGAATTAAAAACAATCAATCAGGAATTAAAGAAAAATGAAATTGCTTTTTCAAGAAAACTTAATGAAGCATTGGCTGAAAATGATCTTTTAAGAAGAAACATTTTGGAGCGTAACGTTGAAATTAATATTTTGAAAGAAAGGGCTGTTTTAGCTCAATTTGAAACAACTCAGCTTCAAACAAAGCTTGATAAATGGACCCTTTCACACATGAAAAAGGATGAGCTTATTGCTAAACAACAAGGTGTGCGGGTAAAACATGGGATTGGATATAAATCTGATGGTGAAACTGTATTTAATTCAGTTCCACCTCCTTCTACTTTATGTTATTCACCAATTCCCAGACCTCATTCAACAAATGATTTGATTGAAGCTGCAGAAACTAATCGTTTAAATGCAGGTCTAAGCAGTGTTAATCTTAAAGAGGTTAGAGATGTGCAGGATTCTCCTGTAGGTTTGGGATTCCTCAAGCAAGGGTCTGATAAGAAGATTAATGACGATTCCACTTCTGATGCTCAAACACCAATATCAGTTTCTTCTCCAACTTTCTTCAACAAATTCAAATCAGGTAACATTCCTTCGTTTGTTCCCGTCAGGTTTGTCAAAGAAGGAACAGTTGTTGAATCATCAGGCAATGAGAATCCTACAAGCGAAGCCAACACGATAGGAGATGTCAATCAAGATCCGTTGGAGAATGGTCTGTGTATACGAGACTGGACAAGCTCAGATGATGAATCAATCACAGAGGTGCGTGTTGGTTCCTCACAGATCAAGATGTCTCCTAACATTGTCAAGTCACAAAAGCTTCAAAAAGCTGAATCAAGACCAATACGGATCTCTTATCCAATTGCAAAGCAATCCAGTCAATCAGTGAAGATCTCATTCCCTGTTCAGCATAATAAATTCCAAAACAAGCAAGAATCTGCTACAAGCTCAAAGCAATCCTCATCCCCACCTGCATCACACGGTTCAGTGAAGCATCAAAAGCCGTTCAAGGCTTGTTTTGAGTGTGGAAAAGAAGGGCATGTGGTAAAGAAATGTCCTCAAAGGCTTGCTACGAATGGTAAAGGCAAAACAAATTTCTTCTCTGAATGTAAGTATAAAAAGAATGTTCCAGACGGTAAAGGCAACACGGGTTGCTTCTCTGGATCAAGAGGTAAAAAGCACACATCTTTGAATGGTTGGATGAAAAACCCTCCATCCAAACCCTTTCATGTGAAGCCGGTTTCACATGATTCAAAGATGAAAATGACCAAAGGTTTAAAACCAAATTCTTTTTCTTCCGGTCTTAAACAGAAAATGATTTCCAAATTTAATTCATTCAAATCCAAGTTAATTGAACGGAAACAAATTTGGCAAATTAAAAAGAAGGATACAACAATCCCCGATTGTTTAAACGGTTGTGTGCAGAAGCTTGTTACTTATCTTGATGAAAAAGGAACTTCCAGGACTACGATGGCCTGGGTTTCCCTTTCTAACTAATTTGTTAATGAGTGCAGGAACAATTCAGGAGGACTGTTAGTAATCCGGTTTACTGACAGAGATTGTTCTTGATTCAAATTTGAGGCGGAACAAACAGGTTAAGGTCATGGTATTTTATCCACAATCTGGATATTTATATGCACAATCATCGTTCTCACTTCACAATCACTGCATATTTCTTGAAAATTCATTTCTTATCTTCATATTAGTGTAGTTTGGAAGACCTTCTTTGATAAATTTTTATTTTTGTACAGTTTAAAAAAAATTTAAAAAATAAAAAAATTAAAAAAAATTAAAAAAATAATAATAATAAAAAAATAAAAAAATAAATACAAAATAAAAAAATATTGCAAAAATAAAAATTTAGGGGAAGAGTATAAGTAAATAAAAATGAAAAGAGAACTGAGAACTTGATTTGAGATGATTGAGAAATGATTGTATATCTTCTTGCAATGCTTGTTTTTGCATGACTTGCGTTTTTAAAATGAGAAATGATAGTAACTGATGCTGTTATCTGATTGACATCTTATTTTTAATTGTAAATAAAAGAAAAACAATCAGATTCTTTAATGATATGCTTGGTAGACTCAGCCTGAAATATAAAGTAGACAGCAGTATGATGATTTAAATTAAAATATATGCTTAAGAATGTCTGGATTTACACAATCATTTTGGCCTGCACAAAAACTGAGTCCTGACAAAAATTGGATTGAGAATTGATCTTTCTCCCAACATGATTCAAATCATATAAGCCATATCTTTGAGCCGTGATTGGTGTATTTATGTGTTTTGTGTTTGTGCTAATCTCCTCTGCTGTACGGAAGTACTGACCTGGAGTGATGATCTCCTCTGCTGTACGATAGTACTGACCTGGAGCTCTCATCGACACATGATTAAATGGTCATCTCCTTTGTTATACGTGAGTATAGACCTGGAGCTCTCACCTTTTTGGTCTAAGTAGTGTCAAATTATCTAAATGATGAATTCATCAGTTATCAGTGTGATCTCATTGCTTGTCGATGATTAAATTCATCTTTATGCTAAAGTATATTTTGAGGATGTGATCTCATGATCGATTCAGTTCTCGGTTATAAAAAAAAAAAATTATAGATAAAAAAAATGTTATAATAAATGTATATAATAAAAATAAAAAAATATAATAAATTTTTGTTCAAAATTTCTTTTAGGTCTTCCATATTATGCTGTTACAATTTTATTATTTTCATGCATTTCACGGAAATTGCGCACAAACGAACACGGGTTCGCTTGTTTTTCACACACTAAATAAACACGGGTTTATTTTGTTAAAATAAAATGATCTAATTAGAAATGTCGAGATTTTGTTTGTGAATGTGTTTCAGATTTTGTTTTAAGTGATGGCCGATCATCAGTTAAGTAGTGTACCTGATCAGAGAGCTTGTTCCTCAAGTTTGCAAAAGATACCGAGCTAGGAATCCTCCTCCTACATCTTCTGAAGCACTCAAGAGTAAAGATTTGGGAAACCTGTTTCAATATCCTTGTAAAGCTTGCACTCGAAAAGGGGGAGCATATAAATAGGGTGAGCTTATGAGATGAATAACTTTTCTCATCAGATTCAGAAAGATTCAAATTGAAGATCTTTCTATTGTTGACTTCTCGATGCTGAATTCGTATGAAGACGTTGATAATGATAGACTAAGGGGGAGTATTGTTGGAGCTGGAATATATAGTCTATATTATCAACACTATGAAAGTCAACAAAAGTCAACGTCACGGTCAAAGTCAACAAAAGTCAAACCCGACACGTTCAAGACGAAGAACCGAGTCGAGACGTTGAACATTTAGATGACTAGGAGTTTTATTGTAATAAATATATTTTGTGTGAACAAAATATATTTTATCTTGTTTTTAGTCATTTTTATGCTTAATATGTAATTTTGTATTAATTAGCCTAAGTCTAGGGGGTTAAGTGTAATTAGTGAAATTAGTCTAGACTATAAATAGGTTAATTGTCATTAGTGTTGGTTAATGGTTGCATGACCAATTGATTGAGGGATTTACTTGTAAACAATATTATTAGCAATCAATGAAGATCAAAGGGGTTTTATTGTGATTATCATATTTTGATCTAATTCTTCATGATTTGATTCAAGTTTGATCATCCTGGATTTACACAGGATTATTAAAGAGTTCAGCTCAAGAAGAAGACAAAGGCAATAAGGTAATGTCATCGGTCAACTGGATGTTGAGGCAAACCATGAGAAGAGCTTCAAAGGGAAAACCTTGACTGCAAGCCCAGTGATAGAGCCTGAGAGCCCTGTCACAACTACAACTACCTCAACAATCCATTCCCTCAGTGAAACACCTGTTGGTGAAGGTGTATCACAGCCTCTCTCTAGCCAGAGCATGGAAGCTACTCCAAGCAATAGAGGCCAAAGCTCTCTCCACCCTGAGTCACAAAGGTCTGTTGGTGATAAAGAGAAAAGGATACTGACTCCTGAGGAGATTGAAGAGGAGGAGAGAGAGAGAGAGGAAGAGGAAGCTAAAGGGAGAAAGTTCCACTGCTGGGTCTTCGGGTTTCATGCAAGCTGCAATCAGGGCTGTCCCCAGACCAAATACTCAAAATGATGAGTTAAGGGCAGTCAGATTACCTACTTACAAACCAGGAACTATGATATTGATGGAATCATTTCTCTCCCCTTAGAGGAATTAAATGAACTGGCATACATGTAAATGTCTAGAGAGAGGAAGGAAGCATAGGATGCAAGGTTGCTCCTCCAAATCAAAAAATAAAGGAGATAAGAAAGACTATACAAGCATGCTCCTACTCTCTCTCCGATTCAAGAAAGCCCTGTGCAAGAGACTGTGGAAAAATAAGAACCTCAGGTAGATAAAGAAACTGAAAGGCAAAACATTGATCAACTACCTGAGTGCAACAGGTCTCTACCAGGCAGCTGGACTTCTTCCATTGTCCTTTAAGTATATTGAGTTTGAGTACCTTAAACAACTTGAACTTCAAGTAATCAAAGAATAAAAGGCTACAAAGAGGAAGATGAGGGAAGAAGCAGCCAAGTCAAGAGCCATTATCCAGAAGAGTCAAAAAGAGTTTGCTGATAGGTAGAGGATGATGAGTTACTTGAAGCTGTATGGATTCTCTGGAAGGAGACTTGGCCCAATGTCTTTATACACCATGGATGAGCACATAAGGGTGATCAAACAGAAGATTAAAAGAGGAGAGCTCATTGACTTACACTCCCTACCAAGTCAAGCCCCTCAAGAAGTAGAGGTTAAGGTTGAACCATTTGAGACAACACAACCTGGACCTCCTGCTGAACCTCAGAAAGCTTCATCTTCTGATCCACAACAGGGTCAAACTCCCTCTCCTTCTGAACCAGTGAGGGAGGTAGACCCAACTGAGAAAGACGTGAACAACAAGATGCTGAAGGCCAGTCTTCTCAGTTGAAGAGTTCAAAGAGGAGGAAAAGGATGGCCTCTAAACCCAAGTCAAAGAAGAAGAAGAAGACATAGTCATCCACCTCCAAACCTTAGGAGGAGTCAGAACATCTTGAGGAAGTGCAACCAGAGGAAGCTCAAACAACTCCCATTCAAGCAGCTCCTCTTGCATCACGAAGACCCATCTTGTCTAGGACTTACACTACTAATCCAGAAAGATGGCATGTAATCAGAGATCAAGGTAGTGAAGATGTCTACACATGGCATGACATGTTCAATCTACCTCTGCATGATCTCTTTGAGATGAGAAGACATTATGAGAGTCTGAGTGATCCTGACCATCTAATGAAGAAAGGTATAGTCATCATCATGATGAGGACTGTCAACATCTAAGGTCTTCAAATGTTTGGTAGCATCATCCTAGGTGGAGTTTGTAAGGTTTTATGTAAGGCTGATGCACCTAAAACATTCAAAGTCTTTCCTGCATGCATGCATTAAGGTAAAAAGTAGAAATGCTTTGAAAGTTTTACACTATGCACTAGAAATATTTTAAGTGTAAAATCTTCCGAAGCCAAGACCAATATCTTCCGAAGCCAAAAGTGAAGTCTTTCGAAGCTTCAAAGACAAAGTCTTCTGAAGCCAAGAAGTGAAGACAGATTTCTTCCGAAGACTTTTGAACATATGTTTTATCTGATGTACTATACCATAAAGCTGGACCACTTTTCATTGCAACTCTGTTTAGTCACCAACTTACATAAGTTGGTGAAAAGGTCCATGCTTTTGGTAACTGTACATTGAGGTCTTGAGTTCTTTTGCTATCTACTTTATGTACTTTTATCCTTTTTGTAATATATTAGGATGTGAGCTATGGCATGTTATAGTCACTAGTCAAAAGGCAAATCTGCCTTTTGACTCTACATTTGATTTTGTTGTTGTCTAGTTCAAATGTATCCAGCTGGGCTTCTAAGTATGGCCGCTTGTAGGATGTAGTATAAAGTATCTCAGGTCCTTGTATCTTTTCTTATGCTTTGTAACACTTGTAAAGAACTTGAGAGCAATATACAATATTTTTTAATACCAATACTTGTGTTGTTTGTTTTGTTCTGTCTCATACTTGCTTGTGTTCTTAGTATCAAACTTATTGTGTTATCAGTTCCCTATTTGATCTGTAAGTGTTCTAAACACTCTCCTCATTGTGTGTTGTGTTGTAAGTGACCATCCCTCAAACGGTCCTACAACCGCCTTTCTCTCCTCTTAAATAATTACCTTAATTACCAATAATATTATTTAAAATTATTTTATTTATAATAAATTAAAAAAGAGATCTATCTATTAATGTTATTTCTAAATAAACTATTTTTTATAAAATAATATTTTTTTCTAAAGCATACACCTTTAATAAAAATACGAAATACTTAAAAATTGGTATTTTTAAAAATTCAATTTTTAATAACCAAAAATAATTAAATTTGGGAGTTATGATAAGAAAATATTTAAAAATGACATTTTTATATGGTGTGTTTTATAACAAAATGTTTATTTTTTGGAAAAAAATTAAAAAAGAAAATTTAAAAAGTTGATATCACTGTTTTATTAATTATAGTCATTTTTATACGTAATTTCTGTCATATCATATCTTAGTATATAATTTTATAATTAATAAATTTTAGTATATTAATATTTTATTTATTCAACTCGTGTAATACACGAGTTTACTAAAGCTAGTTCATTAATACAAAAATATATTTGTGTAGCAGATTGTGTGTAAGATGACTTAAAAAAATTTAACTTTAAATTTAATTTTAAAATAGTATCAACCATGAGAGGGAGGGAGAGAGTAATCATAGGAGAGGCTAAGAAAGAGAAATACTTTAGTACTAATAATACCGTTTTTGTTATATGAGTAAGTATCTATAAGATTTTAAATTAATTACATTAATACCATTATTATTTTTTAACCATCGATTAGATTATTTAAGGTCCAGATTAGTTCCCGCGAATCTGAAAATATTTATGAAATTTGAAAAGATCCAGATCTATATATATATATATATATATATATATATAGTTTCCCTCTTTCAAATTTTAAAAAATAAAAAAAAAATTCTTTTTTTACGAAATTCATTTTAAATATGTGTAATACCGGTTTACAGATGTGTATAATCATATTTACACATGTATAAATAACGGGTGAACGATTTTTTAAAAAAAGTAAATCAATATGGATCGCGCTGGAAAGATAAAAACTACTGAAATTAATTGTGAATTTTTTAAAAAAATAGCTTTGTAAAAAAACTTATAAACGTTTTAAAAAAGAGGTGGAAATAACATATAACTTACTTATGATATTAAATGTGTGATTCATATTGGTTCTTAAAGTTCTCACAAAAAAAGAGTTTCTCAAGATAACCCTACCATATATATATATATATATAATATATATATATATATATATATATATAGTATATTATATATATATATATATATATATATATATATATATATATATATAGATATATACATACATACATACATACATACATACATACACATATATATATATATTGTGTATCTATGTATGTATGTATGTATGTATAGATATATTAATGTATGATATGTATATATGATGTATATATAGATATATATAGATAAGAGAGATAGAGAGATTATAGAGAGAGAGAGAGATAGAGAAGAAGAGAGAGATATATATATACATAATACAGATCACATCATACATATATAGATATACATACATACATACTACATACATACCTACAGACATACATACATACATACATACATACATACATACATACATACATACATACATACATACATACATACATACATACATATATATATATATATATAATATATATATATATATATATATATATATATATATATATATATATATATATATTGTAAGGCCCCGTTCCCGGGACGCCTACAGTTGGTCATTCATCGCACATAAATCATATAATTACATTTGCATTAAGAAACATTAGAGCGGAAACATTCAAAAATGACATCACGTTTCATTATAATTACTTTTGCCAATAATACATCATTATCCGGTTACAAAATACATGTTTGCATTACATCACAAAAGCTTTATAAATGGATGCCATCCCAAAAGAGCCGAGTAGCCTTGCCGTGCCATCCTCAGCAATCATTTACCTACCAACTGGAAAACGTAATAAAAGTCAGCGTTGCTGAGTGAGTTCTAGTTTTATAAAATAAACATACTTTACTTTCATCAAAAACTATTCCTTTATCATGCGATCATTCAACATACGTATACACAGATAATGTCTTTATTATCTTTCATCTCATTCATTATCTTCCATTCTTTTCGTTCATTCTTTCTTCCGAGTCTTTTGCGACAACATAGTCGCTCACCTCAATGGCAATCTCAATGATTGCACGCTATCCGAGTCTTTTGCACCCTAGGGTTGCTCACCTCATTGCCCATCACGATAGCAAGCTATCCGAGTCTTTTGCAACAACAAGGTTGCTCACCCCAAGGCAACATCACGATAGCACTTTACTCGAGTCTTTTTCAACGACAAGGTTGCTCACCTCATAGGCAATCTAAATGATTGCACTTCATCCGAGTCTTTTGCAACACAAAGTCGCTCACCCCAATATATATGCTTGCAAGCCTTTCGTTCGTTCATTCATCATTCATTAATGCATGCATTCTTACTTCATGTTCCTCTTTCATTATCTTTCGCTTTACATTACATAATACTTCATTCATTCATTCATTATCATGACATGTAAAGCCACAAGAAAGATAAGTATACATCATAATAAAGAACATATCATACACATTCATCATCATCATACAGGGCAACATCATACATTCATAATATGCATAAACATGCAACATCATCGTCATCATGCCCTACATGCTCTCTAAGGCCATAACCATCCTCTTACATGCTCTTACGGGTTACTTTACGTCAAAACTTACATCTGCACCTTTCCCCGAAAGCCAGAAGTCGAACTACACTTTCCTTCGAGTGCAACAGCCCTATTCAGGCGTATGGACACCCTTCAGTCGCATGGCCTCCATGCAACTGAACATCATGCGATTGGACTCATGCGGATGGTCATCTATGCGAATGAACATTCAATCGTGCGTATGGACCTTGTGCGAATGGGACTACTGCGAATGGGCATCTATGCGACTGACCTCATGCGAATGGACTCATGCGACTAAGCATCTATGCGACTGAACCCTCAGTCGTGCAATCCCTATGCGACTGGACTCCCAGTCGTGCGACTGAAGCCTTAGTCGTGCGACTGAACCCTCAATCGCGCGAATGAATCCCAATCGTGCGAATGACCCTCAATCGCCTCTCATTCGACTGTATGGCCTCTATTCGGTCGCCTAGCCCTAGCTGATGCAGAATGGAGTTCATCCCGAACCCAATCTGCCATTTTCGGCCTCCAAGCTCATCCAAACCCATTCTAAGCCTAAATTAACCCTCCTGGACCTTAGGAATGCATACCATAACACCATACAAGCACACACAAGCCCGAAATCATACTCTAAACGCATCATACACATCACACCCAAATGGGTCAAACACATACACACACAAAAACGGGTTTTGAACATTTTCCAGCCCCAAAATCGGTTGAAAACAAGTAAAAGTGGGGTCCTAGAACTCACACAATCGAGCACAACGTCAAGGGCTTCGATTTGGCTTGCTACTCGACGAGTTTGGACACCCGAATCACCCGAAACACCCCTTTTTCCTCTTTTCTCCTCTTTTCCCTCTTCTCTTCCTCGTGAGCTGAATTTTGGTGTGTGTGGGGAGAGTGGGCTGCCCTCTCCCTACACATACCACCACATTTCCCAACTTTTCTTCGTTGGGGAGTTTGGTCCCTCGAATTTGGACTTTATTTCTTTTCTTTCTTCGCCGGCTTCAAAATAATAAATTTCCGGGTGTTACAAGTCCACCCCCCTTAAATAGGTTTCGTCCCCGAAACCTGTTATTCCTCGAACAAACGTGGATAATGCTGTCTCATTTCTTCTTCCGTCTCCCACGTTGATTCAGATCCCTTCCTGTGCTTCCACTGTACACGCACAAGAGGAACCACTTTATTCCTCAGCCTTTTCTCCTTTCGATCGATGATTGCCACTGGTTGCTCCACATAATTGAGCTGTTCATCTACTTCGATATCTTCCAATGGACAATCATCTTCATCTGCTAAGCACTTCCTTAGATGAGATACATGGAATGTCGGGTGAATTCCGCTTAACTCATCTGGTAGCTCCAGTCTATAGGCCACATCTCCTACTCGAGCAATGATTCGGAAAGGGCCTATATACCTTGGGCTCAACTTGCCCCGCTTTCGGAAGCGAATGATACCCTTCCAAGGTGAGACCTTCAACATAACCCGGTTACCCACCTGGAACTCAATCGGCCTGCGTCGTTTATCAGCATACGACTTCTGTCTGTCTTTGGCTGCCTTCATGAAGGCTTTAATCTTCTCAAGCTTCTCAGTCGTAGCTTCGATTACCTCGACGCTTCCCAATTCCTTTTGACCAATATCACCCCAACAAACGGGTGTTTTGCATCTCCTACCGTATAGCATCTCATATGGAGGCATGCCAATGCTGGCGTGATAGCTGTTGTTGTATGAGAATTCGGCTAACGGTAGGTGGTCATCCCAACTTCCACCAAAATCAATCACACATGCTCGGAGGATGTCTTCCAACGTCTGAATGGTCCTTTCTGACTGACCATCAGTCTGGGGATGATAAGCCGTGCTGATAGGTTACCTCGTCCCCATAGCATCGTGGAATTTCTTCCAAAATTTAGATGTAAACCGAGTGTCGCAATCCGACACGATAGACACCGGCACACCATGACGAGTCACAATCTCCTTGATGAACAGATCAGCCAACCTCTCAGATGAATATGTCTCGCGGATCAGTAGGAAGTGAGCACTCTTCGTCAAACGATCAACTATCACCCAAATGGCATCATACCCTTTCGGGGTACGCGGCAGCTTTGTAATGAAATCCATGGTGATGTGCTCCCACTTCCATTCCGGTATATCCAGAGGTTGTATCTTCCCATACGGCTTTTGATGCTCGGCCTTCACCTGTAAGCAAGTAAGGCACTTACTCACATACTCCACCACATCGCGCTTCATACCCGGCCACCAATAATCTTTCTTCATATCATGGTACATCTTCGTGGCACTAGGATGAATGGAGTACCGAGTCTTGTGAGCTTCATCCATTATCTTCACCCGTAGATCCCCAAAACGAGGAATCCACACACGATCGAACCGGGTTCTAACACCGAGTGTGTTTTCACCCAATTCCCCAACCAGACCTCTCATTCTTTCAGAGTTAAGATAATCTTCCTTCAATGCCTCATCTTGAAACTCTTTAACCTGCTTCATCACATCCGAGGTCATAATCAGTTGGTATGCTTTCACCCGAATCGGCTCGGGTCTCTCTTTTCGGCTAAGGGCATCAGCCACCACGTTGGCCTTGCCCGGATGGTAGTGGATCTCACAATCATAATCCTTTATAAGTTCCAACCACCGTCTCTACCTCATGTTCAGATCCTTCTGCTCGAAGAAGTACTTCAGACTCTTGTGGTCAGTGAATATGGTGCACTTCGTCCCGTAGAGGTAGTGTCTCCAAATCTTTAATGCAAGACCACGGCTGCCAGCTCCAAGTCATGAGTAGGATAATTGACCTCATGAACCTTCAACTGTCGGGATGCATAGGCTATAACCTTTCCTCTCTGCATTAACACGCACCCCAACCCCGAGTAGGAAGCATCAGAATAAACCACCAGATCTTCACTTCCATCGGGTAACGACAGAACAGGAGCTTGAGTCAGTCTCGCCTTCAATTCTTCAAACGCCTTCTCTTGAGCTTGACCCCATACGAACTTCACATCTTTTCGGGTCAACTTGGTTAGTGGAGAAGCAATCTTGGAGAAGTCTTGGATGAACCTTCTATAGTAACCCGCCAAACCCAAGAAGCTACGAATCTCGGATGGCGTCTTTGGTGACTTCCATTGCATAACCGCCTCCACTTTCACCGGGTCCACCATTATCCCGTCGGGATTCACCACGTGACCCAAGAACTGAACTTCGCGCAACCAGAATGCGCACTTGGAGAATTTTGCATACAACTTCTCCCTTCTCAACGTCTCTAGAACCTCCCGAATATGACCGGCATGCTCTGCTTCGCTCCTCGAGTAAATCAGGATATCATCAATAAACACAATCACTGATTTATCTAACATAGGCCGACACACACGGTTCATCAAATCCATAAAAGCAGCTGGCGCATTGGTCAAACCAAAAGACATGACGAGGAACTCATAGTGACCCTAGCGCGTACGGAAAGCTGTTTTAGGAATATCTTGTTCCTTCACCTTCAACTGATGATAACCAGACCGGAGATCTATTCTCGAAAACCAACTGGCACCCTGAAGCTGATCGAACAAATCATCTATCCTCGGTAAGGGGTATCGGTTCTTCACTGTCAACTTGTTCAGCTCGCGGTAGTCAATGCACATCCTCATACTACCATCCTTCTTCTTTACAAACAGGACCGGAGCACCCCAAGGAGAGATACTCGGTCTAATGAACCCCTTATCAAGCAACTCTTGCAACTGCTCCATCAACTCTTTCATCTCGGTCGGAGCCAACCGATACGGTGCCTTGGCGACAGGTTGGGCACCCGGTATCAGATCAATCTGAAACTCGATCTCTCTGTCAGGTGGCACTCCTGATAAGTCTTCTGGAAACACATCTGGAAAGTCACACACAACCGGTACATCGGCTAGTTGTGGTGCTGGCGTATCCACATCCTTTACATAGGCCAGGTAAGCACTACATCCACGCCTCATACACTTTCCCGCCACCGCCATCGAGATCACCTTCGGAATCGTAGTAACCCGATCACCATAAACCGTTACTGAACTACCATCAGGCGCCGACAACCGAATCATCTTCTTGCGACACACAATGTTCGCCTCGAAATCCGCTAACCAATCCATCCCAAGGACCAAATCAAAACCACCTAAGGTCATCACAAACGGTCTAACAGGAAACTTATGACCCTCGAGTTCCACATCACAATTCTCTATCATCTCCGAAATCCTGGTAGACTTACCTATGCCAGTTTCTACATCAAAGGGCGCATCAACACGTCTACTACTAACAGGCAGCTTAGCACAGAAAGCAGCAGAAATAAAACTTTTACTGGCACCCAAATCAAATAACACAGAAGCTAAAGTTTGGTTCACCAGAAACGTACCAGACACGACATCAGGGTCCGTTCTAGCTTCCTCCTGTGTCATGGTAAATGCCCTGGCGCTCGCCCTCGGTCCATCACCTCCCGTCCTCTTTGCCCCTGAACTCTCAGCCCTCGGCTTCCTACAATCTTTGAGCACGTGACCCTCTTCACCACAGTTAAAGCACCAGACCGTACGACAGTCCTTTGCCATGTGCCCCGCCTTTCCAAACCTGAAGCACAAGTTTGACCCAAACCTGCACTCTCCGCTATGCTCCCGTCCACATTTACCACACCTTCTCGATCCCGCACGCGATATGCCCACACGGCGATCATCCACCCGTGCCTTCTTATTACCCGTCGAGGCATCACCCCGACCAAACCTCTTCCTCTGCCAGTTTTGATCACCACCGCTCTTCCTGCCACCATCAGTCACCACCACCGTCCTCTCATCGTACAATCTTCCCGCTAAATCCACCGCCGACCTAAACGTGCTCGGCCGGGTAGCAATCATGTGCCTGCTAATATCCGCCGGCAAACCCTGTATATACCTCTTGATCTTTCGGGACAGAGGCGTCACTTGATCCGGCACCAGACGTGCCATCTCGTTGAACTTCGTGGTGTATTGTTGGTGTGTCATGGTTCCCGCCTCCAGTTGCAGAAACTCCCTTTCAACCTTGTCCATTTCCCGATGAGGACAAAACTCCTCGATCACCATCTTCTTCAGTTCGGACCACCTCATTCTCCCGATCGCCCGATTACCCTCCGCTTGGACAATGTTGTCCCACCAGCATAGTGCCGAGTCCACAAAGGAGTGGGTGGCAAACTTTACTTTTTGATCTTCCCGGCACTCGCTGATGTCGAGAACAGCCTCCATTTGTCTCACCCATCGGTGAGCAGCAGCAGCATTGCCATTACCGTCAAAAGTAGGGGGCTTGCATCTCATAAACACCCTGTAGTTACAGCCTCGTGCCACCTCCCGCACAGGCTCCTCTTCCTCTTCCTCCTCATTATCGGAGAAAATCGTTTCAGGCTCCGGTTGCTCCCCCGAGGCCCGGTTTCTCTCCTTCCTTTCCCCTTCCTTCACAGCCTTGATGACTTCGGTCACTACAGACGGTAAGATTGTCTGCATGACCTGATGTACTTCCTCAACAACACAGCCTCCTTTACCGAGGCCCTCAAGTTCGTAATCTCATCCCCAGCTTCTGGATGAGGAGTCTCAGGTTCTGCAGGAACCTCCTTCTCAACCCTAGGCCTTCCTCCTTTAGGGCGTGGTTCAGCATCAGGGCCACCACGGCCTCCACCCCTAGAAGCTCTAGAAGATCTACCACCAGCCATTCTCTATCACACTGAAAGATTCAAACACCAACACGGTCATTCAAGGAAACAACTCAGTTTATGTCAAGTATAGTAAGTCCCTAATTACAGTGGCCAGTTGTGATTAGCCACTTACTGTACTCTTCATACCCCAAGTATTACCTGTCCTGACTACATCAGTATTCAAATCTACATACAACACATAACATCTACATGCGCACATAAAACTGGTTAACTTTAAGAAAATACCTGATGGCACGCAGCTACTCAGTTTGGCATCCCATTCCCCTTCCATCCTATTTTCAGTTTATGTTAAGGTTTATTTTGAAAATTTACCCATTTCACTTAAACTTTGGCTCTGATACCAACTTGTAAGGCCCCGTTCCCGGGACGCCTACAGTTGGTCATTCATCGCACATAAATCATATAATTACATTTGCATTAAGAAAACATTGCAGCGGAAACATTCAAAAATGACATCACGTTTCATTATAATTACTTTTGCCAAATAATACATCATTATCCGGTTGCAAAATACATGTTTGCATTACATCACAAAAGCTTTATAATGGATGCTATCCCAAAAGAGCCGAGAGCCTTGCCGTGCCATCCTCAGCAATCATTTACCTGCCAACTGGAAACATAATAAAGTCAGCGTTGCTGAGTGAGTTCTAGTTTTATAAAATAAACATACTTTACTTTCATCAAAAACTATTCCTTTATCATGCGATCATTCAACATACGTATACACAGATAATGTCTTTATTATCTTTCATCTCATTCATTATCTTCCATTCTTTCATTCATTCTTTCTTCCGAGTCTTTGCGACAACATAGTCGCTCACCTCAATGGCAATCTCAATGATTGCACGCTATCCGAGTCTTTTGCACCCTAGGGTTGCTCACCTCATTGCCCATCACGATAGCAAGCTATCCGAGTCTTTTGCAACAACAAGGTTGCTCACCCCAAGGCAACATCACGATAGCACTTACTCGAGTCTTTTGCAACGACAAGGTTGCTCACCTGATAGGCAATCTAAATGATTGCACTTCATCCGAGTCTTTTGCAACACAAAGTCGCTCACCCCAATATATATGCTTGCAAGCCTTTCGTTCGTTCATTCATCATTCATTAATGCATGCATTCTTACTTCATGTTCCTCTTTCATTATCTTTCGCTTTACATTACATAATACTTCATTCATTCATTCATTACCATGACATGTAAAGCCTAAGAAAGATAAGTATACATCATAATAAGAACATATCATACACATTCATCATCATCATACAGGGCAACATCATACATTCATAATATGTATAAACATGAACATCATCGTCATCATGCCCTACATGCTCTCTAAGGCCATAACATCCTCTTACATGCTCTTACGGGTTACTTTACGTCAAAACTTACATCTGCACCTTTCCCCGAAGCCAGAAGTCGAACTACACTTTCTTCGAGTGCAACAGCCCTATTCGCGTATGGACACCCTTCAGTCGCATGGCCTCCATGCAACTGAACATCATGCGATTGGACTCATGCGGATGAACATCTATGCGAATGAACATTCAGTCGTGCGTATGGACCTCATGCGGATGGAACTAATGCGAACAGGCACCTATGCGACTACCATCATGCGAATGGTCTCATGCGACTGGACCGTCAGTCGTATGACTCCCCATGCGACTGGACTCCCAGTCGTGCGACTGAAACCTTAGTCGTGCGATTGAACCCTCAATCGTGCGAATGAATCCCAATCGTGCGAATGACCTTCAATCGCCTCTCAATCGGTTGTATGGCCTTCATTCGGTCGCATAGCCCTAGCTGATGGAGAATGGAGTTCATCCCGAACCCAATCTGCCATTTTCGGCCTCCAAGCTCATCCAAACCCATTCTAAGCCTAAGTCAACCATCCTAGACCTTAGGAATGCATACCACAACACCATACAAGCATAAACAAGCCCAGAAACATACACGAAACACATCACACACATCACACCCAAATGGGTCAAACACATACTCACACCAAAAAACGGGTTTTGATATTTCCAGCCCCAAAACCGGTTGAAAACAAGTAAAAGTGGGGTCCTAGAACTCACACAAACGAGCACAACGACAAGGGCTTCGATTTGGCTTGCTACACAACGAGTTTGGCCACCCGAATCGCCCGAACCGACCCTTTTTTCCTCTTTTCTTCTTCTTTCTCTCTTCTCCTCTCTATAGATGGCTGATATTTGAGTGTGGGGGAGAGGGTAAGGGCTGCCCTCTCCCTTATATACTCCCACTCGCCCGACTTTCTTACGTTGGCGAGTTTGGTCCCTGACTTTGTACTTTATTTCTTTTCTTTCTTCTTCGTCGGCTTCAAAAATAATAATAGCGGGTGTGTTACAAGTCCACCCCCCTTAAATAGGTTTCGTCCCCGAAACCTGTTATTCTTCGAACAAACGTGGATAATGTTGTCTCATTTCTTCCTCCACAGTTTCCATATTGACTCGGATCCCTTCCTGTGCTTCCACTGTACACGCACAAGAGGAACCACTTTATTCCTCAGCCTTTTCTCTTTCCAATCGATGATTGCCACTGGTTGCTCCACATAATTGAGCCGTTCGTCTACTTCGATATCCTCCAGTGGAACAATCATATCTTCATCAGCTAAGCACTTCCTTAAATGAGATACATGGAATGTCGGGTGAATTCCACTTAACTCATCCGGTAACTAGTCTATAGGCCACCTCTCCTACTCGAGCAATGATTCGGAAAGGGCCTATATACCTTGGGCTCAATTTGCCCCGCTTTCGGAAGCGAATGATACCCTTCCAAGGTGAGACCTTCAACATAACCCGGTCACCCACCTGGAACTCAATCGGCCTGCGTCGTTTATCAGCATACGACTTCTGTCTATCTTTGGCTGCCTTCATGAAGGCTTTAATCTTCTCAAGCTTCTCAGTCGTAGCCTCGATTACCTCGACGCTCCCCAATTCCTTCTGACCAATATCACCCCAACAAACGGGTGTTCTGCATCTCCTACCGTATAGCATCTCATATGGAGGCATACCAATGCTGGCATGATAGTTGTTGTTGTATGAGAATTCGGCTAACGGTAGGTGGTCATCCCAACTTCCACCAAAATCAATCACACATGCCCAAAGCATGTCTTCCAGCGTCTGAATGGTCCTTTCTGACTGACCATCAGTCTGGGGATGATAAGCCGTGCGCATATGTAACCTCGTCCCCATAGCGTCGTGGAACTTCTTCCAAAATTTAGATGTAAACCGGGTGTCGCGATCCAACACAATAGACACCGGCACACCATGACGAGTTACAATTTCCTTGATGAACAGATCAGCCAACCTCTTTGATGAATATGTCTCGCGGATCGGTAAGAAGTGAGCACTCTTCGTCAAGCGATCAACTATCACCCATATGGCATCGTACCCTTTCGGGGTACGCGACAGCTTTGTAATGAAATCCATGGTGATGTGCTCCCACTTCCATTCCGGTATATCCAAAGGTTGTATCTTCCCATACGGCTTTGGTGCTCGGCCTTCACCTGTAAGCAAGTAAGACACTTACTCACACATACTCCACCACATCGCGCTTCATACCCGGCCACCAATAATCTTTCTTCATATCATGGTACATTTCGTGGCACCAGGATGAATGGAGTACCGAGTCTTGTGAGCTTCATCCATTATCTTCACCCGTAGATCCCCAAAACGAGGAATCCACACACACGACCGAATCGGGTTCTAACACTGAGCGTGTTTTCACCCAATTTCCCAACCAGACCTCTCATTCTTTCAGAGTTAAGGTGATCTTCTTTCAATGCCTCATCCCGAAACTCTTTAACCTGCTTCATCACATCGGAGGTCATGATCAACTGATATGCTTTCACCCGAATCGGCTCGGGCCTCTCTTTCCGGCTAAGGGCATCAGCCACCACATTGGCCTTGCCCGGATGATAGTGGATCTCACAATCATAATCCTTAATAAGTTCCAACCACTGTCTCTGCCTCATGTTCAGATCCTTCTGCTCAAAGAAGTATTTCAGACTCTTGTGGTCGGTGAATATGGTGCACTTCGTCCCGTAAAGATAGTGCCTCCAAATCTTTAACGCAAAGACCACGACTGCTAGCTCCAAGTCGTGAGTGGGGTAATTGATCTCATGAACCTTCAACTGTCAGGATGCATAGGCTATAACCTTTCCTCTTTGCATTAACACGCACCCCAACCCCGAGTTAGAAGCATCGGAATAAACCACCAGATCTTCACTTCCATCGGGTAATGACAGAACAGGAGCTTGAGTCAATCTCGCCTTCAATTCTTCAAACGCCTTCTCTTGAGCCTGACCCCATATAAACTTTACATCTTTCCGGGTCAACTTAGTCAGTGGAGAAGCAATCTTAGAGAAGTCTTGGATAAATCTTCTGTAGTAGCCCGCCAAACCCAAGAAGCTACGAATCTCGGATGGCGTCTTTGGTGACTTCCATTGCATAACCGCCTCCACTTTCACCGAGTCCACCATAATCTCGTCAGGATTCACCACGTGACCTAAGAACTGAACTTCGCGCAACCAGAACGCGCAGTTGGAGAATTTTGCATACAACTTCTCCCTCCTCAGCGTCTCTAGAACCTCCCGAATGTGACCGGCATGCTCAATCTCTTTTCTCGAATAAATCAGGATATCATCAATAAACACATCACCGATTTATCCAACATAGGTCGACACACACGGTTCATCAAATCCATAAAAGCAGCTGGCGCGTTGGTCAAGCCAAAAGACATGACGAGGAACTCGTAGTGACCATAGCGCGTACGGAAAGCTGTTTTAGGAATATCTTGCTCCTTCACCTTCAACTGATGGTAACCAGATCAAAGATCTATCCTTGAAAACCAACTGGCACCCTGAAGCTGATCGAACAAATTATCTATCCTCGGTAAGGGGTATCGGTTCTTCACCGTCAACTTGTTCAGCTCGCGGTAGTCAATGCACATCCTCATACTACCGTCCTTCTTCTTTACGAACAGGACCGGAGCACCCCAAGGAGAGATACTCGGTCTAATGAACCCCTTATCAAGCAGCTCTTGCAACTGCTCCACCAACTCTTTCATCTCGGTCGGCGCCAACCGATACGGTGCTTTGGCGACAGGTTGGGCGCCCGGTATCAAATCAATCTGAAACTCGATATCTCTGTCAGGTGGCACTCCTGATAAGTCTTCTGGGAACACATCGGGAAAGTCACACACAACCGGTACATCGGCTAGATGTGGTGTTGGCGTATCCACATTCTTTACATAGGCCAAGTAAGCACTACATCCCCGCCTCATACACTTTCCCGCCACCGCCATCGAGATCACCTTCGGAATCGTAGTAACCCGATCACCATAAACCGTCACTGAACTACCGTCAGGCGCCGACAACCGAATCATCTTCTTGCGACACTCAATGTTCGCCTCATAGTCCGCTAACCAATCCATCCCAAGAACCAAATCAAAACCACCTAAGGTCATCACAAACGGTTTAACAGGAAACTTATGACCCTCTAGCTCCACATCACAGTTCTCTATCATCTCAGAAATCCTAGTAGACTTATCTATGGCAGTTTCTACATCAAAGGGCGCATCGACACGTCTACTACTAATAGGCAGCTTAGCACAGAAAGCAGCGGAAATAAAACTTTTACTGGCACCCGAATCAAATAACATAGAATCTAAAGTTTGGTTCACCAGAAACGTACCGGACACGACATCAGGGTCCTTTCTAGCTTCCTCCTGTGTCATGGTGAATGCCCTGGCGCTCGCCCTCGGTCCTTCACCTCCTGTCTTCTTCGCCCCAAAGCTCTCAGCCCTCGGCCTCTTACAATCTTTGCTCATGTGACCCTTCTTCACCACAGTTAAAGCACCGGATCGTACGACAGTCCTTAGCCATGTGCCCCGCCTTTCCACACTTGAAGCATAAGTTTGACCCAAACCTGCACTCCCCACTATGCTCCCGTCCACACTTCCCACACTTTCTCGACCCCGCACTTGACGTGACCACACGGCGGTCGTCCACCCGTGCCCTCTTATTACCCATCGAGGCATTACCCCGACCAAACCTCTTCCTCTTGATTTTTCGGGACAGAGGTGTCACCTGATCCGGCACCAGACGTGAAATCTCGTTGAATTTCGTAGTGTACTGTTGGTGAGTCATGGTTCCCGCCTCCAGTTGCAAGAACTCCCTTTCGACCTTGTTCATTTCCCGATGAGGACAAAACTCCTCAATCACCAATCTTTTCAGCTCAGACCATCTCATCCTTCCAATGGCCCTGCTACCCTCGGCTTGGACAATATTGTCCCACCAACATAGAGCCGAATCCACAAAAAAGTGGGTAGCTAACTTCACCTTCTGGTCTTCACGGCATTCGCTGATATCCAGAACGGCCTCCATTTCCCTCACCCACCGGTGAGCAGCAGCAGCAGTGTCGTTTCCATCAAAAGTTGGGGGCTTGCATCTCATAAACGCCCCATAGTTACAGCCTCGTACCACCCCTTGCACGGGCTCATCTCTTCCTCCTCCTCCTCATTATCGGAGAAAATCGTTTCAGGCTCCGGTTGCTCCCCCGAGGCCCTATTTCTCTCCTTCCTTTCTCCCTCTTTCATAGCCTTGATGACTTCGGTCACCACAGACGGTAAGATTGTCTGCATGACCTGATGTACTTCCTCAACAACAGCCTCCTTTACCGAGGCCCTCAAGTTTGCACTCTCATCCCCAGCCTCCGGATGAGGAGTCTCAGGTTCTTCAGGAACCTCCTTCTCAGCTCTAGGCCTTCCTCTTTTAGGTCGCGGTTCCGCATCAGGACCACCACGACTTCCACCCTTAGAAGCTCTAGAAGATCTACCACCAGCCATTCTCTATCACACTGAAAGATTCAAACACCAACACGGTCATTCAAGGAAACAACTCAGTTTATGTCAAGTATAGTAAGTCCCTAATTACAGTGGCCAGTTGTGATTAGCCACTTACTTTACTCTTCATACTCCAAGTATTACCTGTCCTGACTACATCAGTATTTAAATCTACATACAACACATAACCACATACCATGCGCACATAAAACCGGTTAACTTTAAAAAAATACCTGATGGCACGCAGCTACTCAGATTGGCATCCCATTCCCTTTTCGTCCCATTCTCAGTTTAAGTTAAGGTTTATTTTGAAAATTTACCCATTTCGCTTAAACTTTGGCTCTGATACCAACTTGTAAGGCCCCGCTCCCGGGACGCCTACAGTTGGTCATTCATCGCACATAAAATATATAATTTCATTTGCCTAATGAAAATATTGCAGCGAAAACATTCAAAATAACATCTCATTTCATTATAAACACTTTTGCCAATTAATACATTATTATTCGATTACAAGATACATGTTTGCATTATATCACAAAAGCATTATAAATGGATGCCATCCCAAAAGAGCTGAGTAGCCTTGCCGTGCCATCCTCAGCAATCATTACCTGCCAACTGGAAAACATATAAAAAGTCAAAGTTGCTGAGTGAGTTCTAGTATTATTATAAAACATACTTTACTTTAATTTAAAACCATTCCTTTTCTCATGCGATCATTCAACATACGTATACACAAATAATGTCATTATTATCTTTCATCTCATTCGTTATCTTTCGTTCTTTTCATACGTTCATTCTTCCGAGTCTGTTGCGACAATAGAGTCGCTCACCTCAATAGCAATCTCAATGATTGCAGGCTATCCGAGTCTGTTACAACCATAGGGTTGCTCACCTCATTGCCAATCTTAATGATAGCAAGCTATCCGAGTCTCTTGCAACAACAAGGTTGCTCACCTCATGGCAACATCACGATAGCACATTACTCGAGTCTCTTGCAACAACAAGGTTGCTCACCCCATGGGCAATCTCAATGATTGCACGTCATCCGAGTCTCTTGCAACACAAAGTCGCTCACCCCATATATGTGCTTGCAAGCCTTTCCATCGTTCATTCATCATTCATTAATGCATGCATTCTTACTTCATGTTCCTCTTTCATTATCTTTCACTTTACATTACATAATACTTCATTCATTCATTAACATGACATGTAAAGCCACAAGAAAGATAAGCATACATCATAATAAGGAACATATCATACACAGTCATAGTCGTCATCATCATATAGGGCAACATCATACATACATAACATGCATAAACATGCAACATCATCATCATCATGCCCTACATACTCTCTAAGGCCATAACAGTCATCTTACATGCTCTTACGGGAAACTTTACGGCAAAACTTACATCTGCACATTCCCCCGAAAGCCAGAAGTCGAACTACACTTTCCTTCGAGTGCAACAGCCCTATTCAGGCGTATGGACACCCTTCAGTCGCATGGCCTCCATGCGACTGAACATCATGCGATTGGACTCATGCGGATGAACATCTATGCGAATGAACATTCAATCGTGCGTATGGACCTCATGCGGATGGAACTAATGCGAACAGGCACCTATGCGACTAACATCATGCGAATGGTCTCATGCGACTAAGCACCTATGCGACTGGACCCTCAGTCGTATGACTCCCCATACGACTAGACTCCCAGTCGTGCGACTGAAACCTTAGTCGTGCGATTGAACCCTCAATCATGCGAATGAATCCCAGTCGTGCGAATGACCTTCAATCGCCTCTCAATCGGCCGTATGGCCTTCATTTGGTCGCATAGCCCTAGCTGATGCAGAATGGAGTTCATCCCGAACCCAATCTGCCATTTTCGGCCTCCAAGCTCATCCAAACCCATTCTAAGCCTAAGTCAACCATCCTAGACCTTAGGAATGCATACCACAACACCATACAAGCATACACAAGCCCAGAAACATACACGAAACACATCACACACATCACACCCAAATGGGTCAAACACATACTCACACCAAAAACGGGTTTTGATATTTTCCAGCCCCAAACCCGGTTGAAAACAAGTAGAAGTGGGGTCCTAGAACTCACACAAACGAGCACAACGACAAGGGCTTCGATTTGGCTTGCTACACAACGAGTTTGGCCACCCGAATCACCCGCACCGACCCTTTTTTCCTCTTTTCTTCTTCTTTCTCTCTTCTCCTCTCTATAGATGGCTGATTATTTGAGTGTGGGGGAGAGGGTAAGGGCTGCCCTCTCCCTTATATACTCCCACTCGCCCGACTTTCTTACGTTGGCGAGTTTGGTCCCTCGACTTTGGACTTTATTTCTTTTTCTTCCTTCGTCGGCTTCAAAATAATAAATAAGCGGGTGTTACAAGTTTTACATTATTGTAACACAGAGAGTACATTAAGCAACACTAGTTACATTGATGCACGTAGTTTATTGATGTTACTTAATTTTACGTTAATATAAACAAGTTTAACACTAATGTAAGAAGGTGTAACACTAATGTAAGAAGGTGTAACGTCATGTAAAAAGGTGTAACGTAAATGCAAATAGATTGTTTACTGATACATCTTGTAATTCATCTCGCAATTATAATTAATTTATTTAAAAGCTAGTAACAAGCAAGAATAAAAATATAAGAAACAAATTCTTTCAACATTGTGTACATTAAATTAAAACATACAAACTCAAACAATGAATTACACAATTATAATGAAATTTCAACATTGTAACTTAACACTATAATTACATATTGTAACGAAAATAAACCAAAAATAAAAAACTACACCACTGTAACAGATAACCACCGTTGTAATTACACTAGTGTACCACATTCACACCACTAATGTTTTCCAATCTAAACCATTATGGAAACTAATATAAACCATTATTTAAACCAATGTAACCAATTGTAAACTAAGAAAAACAATATTTTCTATTGTGGGTCTTCTTCTATTCTTTAAACATTCTTGAAAGCTTCTAAAGTTGATGTAACCGTGCTGGAGAAGAAAGAAGCTAGTACCGATGCAAATCAATATGAGAAATTACATCACTAAAAAGTATATGGTCACTAATAAACCTACGTGGGACTTATGTTCTATTTGTAATGAAAAAAGAGGACAACAATAATACTAAAAAAAATTCAAATGAAACTATTGTTCTTTTCATTCTAAAAAACCCACAATCTAAATTGATCTTATTTATGGTTCACAATCAAAATCTAAAACATACCTGGTCTTAAGGAATATTTTGAATCTACAGCCCAATAATATGCAAAGCATACTAGTCCAACAGATGACAGCCCAACAACAAAAAAGGATCTGAACAAAGCACCATCAAGGTTGAGTGGCTAACCGACCAGTTAGTCCAACCCAGCTCGACCATTCCTCTCTGGTTTA
>CM046046.1:73659730-73764730 GCA_025215565.1 Flaveria ramosissima | reverse complement strand
AATCTTTATAAACCACTGTATACTACACCCCCAACATTATGCATAACTCGAGTACTGGGCCGAAGATCATAAATGACTTCCATACTGCACATAGCCTGGCACCAGCACCGAGGTGAGTAATCACTATACACCATGTACCACATCGTTGGTCAGTCACAAAGACCGGAACCCCTGCGTGTATCCTTAAGGGTTAGCTAAACCATACGCATTTGAGCTTACGACATTTTAGAGTCGTGCACCTCTGTACATTTTGCTTGCAAGCCATTCATACTTTTGCTCATTCATTAATGCATGCATTCATTCATCATGTTCCTCTTTTCATTATCTTCCATTTTATGTTACATAATACTTTCATTTCATTCATTAACATTCAACGTAAAGCCACGGGAAAATAACCACACATATTAAGGAAAATCATCATAAACATACAAACATCGCCAAGCACGGCACCATCATACATACATAACATACATCATACATACCATCATGCATAAACATCAATCATACATCATCAACATACATCATCATCATGCCCATCATAAAGTCTATGACCTCAAAAGTCAACTTACATAAACCCCCAGGAAACTCCCAAGTCAAAACCCACGTCTGCACTCTCCATCGAAAGTCAGAAAATAAACCATTGTTCTTTCGGGCGTATGAGCCCTACTTGGGCGTATGGACACCCTCCAGTCGCATGGCCTCCCAGGCGACTGAACACTTAGGCGAATGGACATCAGGCGAATGGACCCTATGCGAATGGACCTATGGACGAATGGACACCTATGCGTATGGACTCTCGGTCGCATAGCCTTCATGCGTATGGCCTTCAGTCGCATGACTTCAGGCACATGGGCTTCAGTCGCATACCCTTTGTGCGTATGAACCTCAGTCGTATGGCCTCCAGGCGCATGGACCTCAGTCGTATAACCTTCAATCGCATACCTTACAGACGCATGAACTTAGTCGTATGACTTTCATGCGTATGGACCTCAGTCGCATGACAATCGTGCGCATGGACCTCAGTCGCATGCCATTTGGCCGTATGGCCTCCAGTCGCATGCCGTTCGGCCGTATGGCCTCCAGTCGCATGCCATTCAGTCGCCTAGCCCTAGCTGATGTAGAATGCAGTTCATCCCGAACGCAACTGCCATTTTCGGCCTCCAAGCTCTCCCAACCTCGTTCAAAGACCAAATCAACCATCCTAAACCTTAGAAACACCTACCACAACACCACACACAAGCCCGAAATCAAACCCCACCCGCATCAAACACATACACATACGCATACTCACGGGTTCAACACTTAACTTTTCAAAAACGGGTTTTAGATGTGTTCCAGCCCCAAAATCATTCAAAAGTGTGTAAAAGAGGGGTCCTAGAACTAATACAAACGACCTCGTCGAGTAGAGCTTCGATCCAACCCGCTACACTTCAACGTTCACGCTCGAATCCACGAAAACCAAGCTTCAGACCACTTTCTCTCCCTCTCTTCTCTCTTGGCTGAGTTTTTGTGAGTGTGGGGGAGGGTGTGGGCTGCCCTCCCCTCTTAATTCCCCACTCTTCCAATCTTTCCCCCGTTTTGGCAAGTTTGGTCCCTTGACTTTGGACTTTATTTCTTTTTCTTCTTTCGTCGGCTTCAAAGAAAATATCCGGGTGTTACAAGTCCACCCCCTTATTTAGGTTTCGTCCCCGAAACCTGTTATCCCTTGAACAAACGTGGGTAATGTTGCCTCATTTCTTCTCCTGTCTCCCACATTGACTCGGATCCTTTCCTGTGCTTCCACTGTACACGCACAAGAGGAACCACTTTATTCCTCAATCTCTTCTCTTTACGATCGATGATAGCCACTGGTTGCTCCACATAATTGAGCCGTTCGTCTACCTCGATATCTTCCAGTGGGACAATCACATCTTCTTCTGCTAAACATTTCCTTAGATGAGATACATGGAACGTGAATGAATTCCACTTAACTCTTCTGGTAACTCTAACCTATAGGCCACCTCTCCTACTCGAGCAATGATTCGGAAAGGCCCTATGTACCTCGAGCTCAACTTTCCCCGCTTTCTGAACCGAATGATACCTTTCCAAGGTGAGACTTTCAACATAACTCTATCACCCACCTGGAACTCAATCGGTCGACGTCTCTTATCGGCATACAACTTCTGCCTATCTTTAGGCTTTCAACCTCATAAACCTTCAACTGTCGGGATGCATAGGCTATGACCTTTCCTCCTAGCATCGACACACATCCCAGCCCCGAGTAAGAAGCATCTGAATAAACCACCAAATCTTCACTTCCATCGGGCAACGACAAAACAGGAGCTTGAGTCAACCTCGCCTTTAACTCCTCGAACACCTACTCTTGAACTTGGCCACATACAAATTTCACACCCTTACAGTACTGTCCCTCTTATCGAGCAACTCCTGTAGTTGTTCCATCAATTGCTTCATCTCAATCGGAGCCAACTGATACGGTGCCTTAGCTACAGGCTGAGCACCCGGTATCAAGTCAATCTGAAACTCGATCCCACAGTCAGGTGGCACTCCTGGTAAGTCTTTGGGAAATGCATCTGGAAAGTCACACACAACCGGCACATCGGACCGTTGCGGTGTTGGCATATCCATATCCTCCACGTAGACCAAGTAGGCACTACATCCACGCCTCTTACACTTTCCCGCCACCGCCATTGAAATCACTTTCAGAATCGTAGTGACCCAATCACCATAAACCGTCACGGAACTCCCGTCAGGCGCTGTCAATCGGATCATCTTCTTGCGACACACCCTCGTAGTCCGCCAACCAATCCATTCCTAGGACTACATAGAAACCGCCTAAGGTCATCACAGACAGTCTAACAGGAAACTACTCATGACCTTCTAATTCATTATCGCAGCCTTCTATCGCCTCAGAAATCCGGGTAGACTTACCTATGGAAATTCCTACATATAAGGGCTCATCAACACTTCCACTCTTAATGGGAAACTTAGCAAAAAAGACAGCAGAAATAAAACTCCTACCAGCACCAGAGTCGAACAACCCAAGAGCAAAAGTTTGATTACTAGATACGTACCTGACACGACAGCGGGGTCCGTCCTAGCCTCCTCCTGCGTCATCGTAAACGATTTGGCACTTGTCCTTCTCCTCCAGCTTTCTTCACTCCCGAACCTTCAGCCCTCGGCTTCTTGCAATCCGTGATCATGTGGCATTCCTCACCACAAGAATAACACCTCCTCACACCGCAGTTCTTCGCCACATGTCCGGTTCTTCCACAACGGAAACAGACATTGGTCCCCAATCTACATTCCCCGGGGTGTTTTTGTCCACACTTGTCACACCTGTTCGACCCCGCACCGGATGTGACCTCAAGCCGGTCATCCACCCGTGCACTTTTGTTACTTGGAGCGGCCCCGCCACGTCCAAATCGCTTCCCATTCCAATTCCGATCACCCTCTCCTTTCTTGCTAGCTTCTGTCACCACCAAAATTCTTTCATCGTATAATCTCCCCGCCAAATCAACCGCCGACCTAAACGTGCTTGGTCGGGCAGCGATCATGTGCCTACGGACATTCGCCGGCAAGCCCTGAATGTACCTCTTAATCTTTTGTGACAGAGGCGTCACCTGATCCGGCACCAGTCATGCCATTTTGGTAAATTTAGTGGTGTATTGTTGATGTGTCATGGTTCCCGCCTCTAGCTGTAGGAACTCTCTTTTGACTTTGTCCATCTCACGGTGAGGACATAACTCCTCAATCACCAGCCTTTTTAACTCTGACTATCTCATCCTTCCAATAGCCCGACTACCCTCAGCTTGGACAATAGTGTCCCACCAGCATAAAGCTGAGTCCACGAAAGAATGGACAACAAACTTTATCTTCTGATCCTCCCGGCACTCGCTGATGTTTAGAACAGCTTCCATTTCTCTTGCCCATCGGTGAGCAGCAGCAGCAGTGCCGTTACCATCAAAAGTAGGGGGCTTGCATCGTTGAAACGCCCCGTAGTTACAGCCTCGTGCCGCCTCCGGCTCAGGCTCTTCTTTTTCCTCTTCTTCATCATCAGAGATAACCATTTCAGGCTCCGGCTGCTCCCATCCTCCCGAGGACCTATCCTTTCTTTCCCCTTCCCGTACAACCTTGATAACTTCGGTCACCACAGACGGTAAGATTGTCTGCATGACCTGATGCACCTCTTCAACAATAGCCTCCTTTACCGAGGCCCTTAAGTTTGCACTCTCATCACCACCCTTCGATTGAGGGGCCTCGGGTTCTTCCCCTCTTGGGTCGCGGCTCAGCACCAAGCCCACCACGACCACCACCACGAGAAGCTTTTGAAGATCTACCACCGGCCATCCACACACACACTGAAAGATTCAAACACCAACACGGTTATTCAAGAAAACAACTCAGTTTAAGTCAAGTATATTAAGTCCCTAATAACAGTGGCCAGTTGTGATTAGCCACTTACTTTACTCTTCATACCCCGAGCATTACCTATCCTGACTACATCAGTATCTAAATCTACAAGAAGAATATAAACCACATAACATGCGCACGTAATACCGATTAACATTAAGAAAAATAACTGATGGCACGCAGCTACTCAAATTTGGCATCCCTTCTCTTTTTGTCCCATTTTCAGTTTAAGTTAAGGTTTATTTTGAAAATTTACCCGTTTCACTTAAACTTTTGCTCTGATACCAACTTGTAAGGCCCCGTTTCCGGGACACTTACAGTTGGTTCCTCATCGCACATAAAACATATATTTATATTTAATCATAAAGAAACATCGCAGCGGAAACATTAAAACGACATTCCATTTCATCATAAAAACCTTTGCAAATTAATACATCGTCTTCAGATTACAAAATACATGTTGCGTTACATCATAAAAGCACTATAAAAATGGATGCCATCCATAGAGAGCCAAGTAGCCGCCCCGTGCCATCCTCAACAACTTTACCTGCCAACTGGAAACACATAAAAGTCAGCGTTGCTGAGTGAGTTCTAGTTTTATAATAAAATATATTTGACTTTCATTAAAACCGTTCTTTACTTTTGTACGTGATCACACATAATACATACACACAGATAATATCATTATTATCTTTCTTTACATTTCATCACATACTTTCTTTAGCCCTTTCCTTCTTTATCACATTATCTTTTTATCACAATCTGGATCAGTGTCATCAACTATGCCCCAAACCAATGGGGTACTGGGCCGAAAATCATAATTGACTTCCACACTGCACATAGCCTAACACCAGCACCGGGGTAAGCGACAAAAATCCCAACCGTATACTACACCCCCAACATTATGCGTAATTCGAGTACTAGCCGAAGATCATAAATGACTTTCACACTGCACATAGCCTGGCACTAGCACTGAGGTGAGTAATCTTTATAAACCACTGTATACTACACCCCCAACATTATGCATAACTCGAGTACTGGGCCGAAGATCATAAATGACTTCCATACTGCACATAGCCTGGCACCAGCACCGAGGTGAGTAATCACTATACACCATGTACCACATCGTTGGTCAGTCACAAAGACCGAAACCCCTGGGTGTATCCTTAAGGGTTAGCTAAACCATACGCATTTGAGCTTACGACATTTTAGAGCCGTGCACCTCTGTACATTTTGCTTGCAAGCCATTCATACTTCTGCTCATTCATTAATGCATGCATTCATTCGTCATGTTCCTCTTTTCATTATCTTCCACTTTATGTTACATAATACTTTCATTTCATTCATTAACATTCAACGTAAAGCCACGGGAAAATAACCACACATATTAAGGAAAATCGTCATAAACATACAAACATCGCCAAGCACGGCACCATCATACATACATAACATACATCATACATACCATCATGCATAAACATCAATCATACATCATCAACATACATCATCATCATGCCCATCATAACGTCTATGACCTCAAAAGTCAACTTACATAAACCCCCAGGAAACTCCCAAGTCAAAACCCACATCTGCACTCTCCCTCGAAAGTCAGAAAATAAACCATTGTTCTTTCGGGCGTATGAGTCCTACTTGGGTGTATGGACACCCTCCAGTCGCATGGCCTCCCAGGCGACTGAACACTTAGGCGAATGGACATCAGGCGAATTGACCCTATGCGAATGGACCTATGGGCGAATGGACACCTATGCGTATGGACTCTCAGTCGCATAGCCTTCATGCGTATGGCCTTCAGTCGCATGACTTCAGGCACATGGGCTTCAGTCGCATACCCTTCGTGCGTATGAATCTCAGTCGCATGGCCTCCAGGCGCATGGACCTCAGTCGTATAACCTTCAATCGCATACCTTACAAACGCATGAACTTCAGTCGTATGACTTTCATGCGTATGGACCTCAGTCGCATGGCAATCATGCGCATGGACCTCAGTCGCATGCCATTCGACCGTACGGCCTCCAGCCGCATGCCATTTGGTCGCCTAGCCCTAGCTGATGCAGAATGCAGTTCATCCTGAACGCGCACTGCCATTTTCGGCCTCCACGCTCTCCCAACCTCGTTCTAAGCCCAGATCAACCATCCTAAACCTTAGAAACACCTACCATAACACCGTTCAAGCACACACAAGCCCGGAATCAAACCCCACCTGTCACACCCCAACCTTGACGGCGAAAACGTCGAGGAGTGAGAGTTAAGATCGTTCACAGCCACATGACGCTATTATTAAATCCAAAAATATTATTCATAAGTTTCAAAGGTATTTTTACAAACATAAGTCTCAAATAAAGAAAACATAACAAGCTTATTCATTTATTTAACTAGGTCCATTCCTAGGTGTGAACAACTTCAAAAATGGCGATCAAGCTTGAGTATTTCCTGAAACATGTTAAAAATAAAAGGTCAACATAATGTTGGTGAGATTTCCATAGTTTTCGATACATAATTATATAAAAGATGGCAATTCATGTTGAAAGTTAGAGAACAAAGTAACTAGGGATGTAAGACAGAATGCACAATCAAACCTCGACAAAGTTTTACAAGTCTCAAATGTTTAAAAGTATATACGATTAGCTAAGTGTACTTGGATCAACCAAGCAGGCTTGTCTGGCCCATAGATCTATGACTTCGCTAGGCTAGCAATAGTTAATGATTGTACATATATTCGACATTACATGGTAGCTACAAGGTTCAACTAACCACAACACACAAGTAAATTGCCATAAGTTTACAAGAATCAAACGTTTACAAGTGCAATGTTTATAAAGTAACATGTTTCACCCCAAAGTGTGAAAATATGAAAAAGGGGTATAGAAATACTCACATGAAATAGATAAGATGATAGTAAGAAATTAACGATGCTCCAATGATTCCTTTTTACAAGATACCTAACGTATATGTATTCCAAGGTTAAGTTTAAAGGTGAGATTAACGAATAGACATGAACTAGGGTTTCAATTGGAAATTTGGGGGTTTAAATAATTAAATGAATCGTTTATGTTTTGGTTTGATAAAGATGATATAAATCAATCAAGTTCAAGAATAATTAAAAATGTTTCAACAATTTAAGTTATTGATTTAATAGAAATTAAGTATAACATACAAAAAGATTAATTAATTTAATATTAAATATTTAAAACTTGATAATGGTTATTCATAGAATACTTATTAAATGACTTTAAAATTATTAAGAATCATTTTGTAGAGTATTAAATTTTTAAATGATTTATTATAGGATCCTATAATACAAAAAGTTAAGAGTAAAGTAAATTGTATTGTTTTATAAGTTCTAAGAACTTAAATAAAATCTTAAAGAATAACTTTAATAACTAATTATATATAATATGGTTAAAAGAATAGATGAATAACTAATTATTTAAATAATTATTTAAATATATATATAAATAATTATTTATTTAACATATAGATTTATAACATTTCAACATAACCTACATTTGAAACATGATGAGTTTATAACATTTAAATTACATAAATTGATTAATAATATTTATAATCTTTGTTATTCTTTAAAGTAATTAAATCTAAAATCATAAGTTAAAAATAATTAATTAATTAATGATTCAATCAAAATAATGAATTAAATAATCAATTATTCAAAGAAGTTATAACATAACTTATTTGATTTAAAGACAATCATTATAAAGTAATAAAATACAAACTTTTAAGTAACTCTAGTCATAGTTTTTATAAATTTGAAACTATAAAATTAGAATATTATTTGTTTAAAAAAATTTCAGAAATTAAATAAATAACTTCTGGAATAAATTTAATTAATAATAAAAATTTTATTTTGATGAAGTAATATATTAAAATTTTATGGAATTTAAAAATATTAAAACTAATAATTAAAAAAAATGTGTGGGTGCCCGGGTTCGAACCCGGGACACCATGTATGTTGTCCATGCATTACCGTTGGGCTATAAGTCACAAATCTTTTAAAAACCCAGTTGTAAAGTTTAAAAATGTTAAATACAAAAATCCCCCAATTTCATAAGAACCCTAAATTGCAATCGTGTAACATCCGTCACTATCAGGTCCGTCAATTGACTCGAAATCCGTTAACTCTCTTTTCGCGCATTTATTATTTTGCGTAATTAATTTTCTTTCGAACCGAGCCTCGTCGTATTTACCTTTCGTGCCAACCTTAACATTACAGAACATTAATAATAAAATTTTCGTTTATTATTATTATTGCAAATAATATTAATAATATTATTATTATTCATATTGTTATTAATATAAAAAAATTATACTTTAGGGTATTGTAAATTTACCAAAAACAAGGGAATAATTATGTGGAAGTTGAGGGGGCTAGTGTGTAAAATTATTATTATATATAAAACCTTGTCTTGGTCAACCCTAGATTGCCGACTTCCTCCTCCGTGTGAACGCCAAGCCCGGACGTGAAGCTGCCGACTTTCTTCTCCATGCGTATCATCGAACCGTCGCCGTCGGTGGTCATCGTGTCGCCGTTCTTTTTCCCCGCAGATAAACGGTCGAGGTAAGCTTCGTATCGTTTTGTTTCGTCAACGTCGGTTACGGGTTTTGGACCGGGTTAGGGTGGCGATTACTGGTGGTTCGGTGGCGGTTCTCGGCGCCACATAGCAGCCATGGCTGCTGCTATGTGTACGTATGTATGCATCTGCGTATATCTGTGTGTGTACCGTTGATATACAAATATATATATACGTATATATATTGTGTGCAGTGAGGTGTGTGTGTATGTGCAGCGTGTGTGTGTATATTGTGCTAGTGTGTGATAGTATGCTATATGTGTGTATATATGTATCTGATGGTGTATGTGTGTTGATTTGTATATATATATGTGTGTGTGTTGTAATATGGTTGTGTGTGTTTGAATTAGTGGTGTGTGTGCAGCCATAAGCATATATACTTGTGTTTGAATGTGCACATATGTGTGTATTTGAATTTATATATATTGAGGTGTGTGTATGCTTGTGTGTTGTGTGGGTTCTAGGTGCATTAGTGTGTGTTATGGTGTGTGTGCTTGGTGTGTTTTTGTTTAAACCGTGAATGGGTGTGGGTTGTTTTGTTATTACTATTTTTTATTGTTATTTTATTATTATTATTGGTATTATTATTACTATTATTATTATTACTATTAATATTATCAGTATTATTATTATCATTGTTATTAAAATAGTTACTAATATAGTTATTATTATTTTACGTACTATTAATATTATTCTTACTACTATCATTATTATTAATATCATGAGTATTATTACCACTATTTTTTTATATAATGTGTTGGAGTGTATGATGGTATGCATATTTTGTGTGCGTATCGCGTGTCGAACCCGAATCGACCCGAACCGAACCAAAACCGACCGGATTTATCTATTCTCGTTGAACATGTTTAAAAACTTAGTTACCACCATTATAGGTGTTTGGTTGTTCGTTTGCCCTCGTCTGTTGAAGCTCTTTTGTTCACTTTTTTCCATCTTATATCAAGGTGAGTTTCGCGGCCCCGTTTTCATTTTAAACATTTATAAACTAGGGGGAAAAGTATGCTCATCTTTTTTTATGCTGTAACTTATTCAATTCTTTTGGGACTGTTGTGTTTACTATTTGTAAGTATTTATCCAGTGCATGCATGAGTTGTCTTTGTGGTTCTGTATTCACAACTATTTAACTCCGGTGTTGGAGCCGACGGACAGATATTGGTAGTACTATTGGGTTGACACCCCCACCCTTGTTTGTTAGTATACTAGTTGGGACTAACAGTGGCCAGGAACGGGCCCTAGGGTGAATATGTTCCGATAAAGTCTTTGTGTACGTCGTAGGTTTAGTTGTGATGCTCATGTGATATTACTTGCTTATAACTGTATGCACTCATGTCCTACTACACTATTATACAGCATCAGGTTTTGTTATTATTTAAACCTGCGAACTCACCAACATTATGTTGACCATTTTGAGCATATCTTTTCAGGTAATAATCATTGAGGATTGCTAGGGATGCTGCCTTAGCGATGACCTTAGACTTACATCATTTAAACTTTGGATGTCTTCGACAGTTGCATTTGACATTTACTTGTTATTCACATTTGATTACTTGTTCCCGGGTTGTGGGACTTATACTTATTTGTTTTGTATGACTATGTTTGTCGTGGAACTGACTAACCATGGCACAAGTCTCCGTTTGCGTCCGGTGACGTCATGACACGTTGACCTTCATCATTTAATGCATCTCTATTAATTTAACAATGTGTTATGACGATCCCGTCCGTTACATCCTCGTGTTTCCGCTATAAGCGGGGGTGTGACAAATCGTTCCAAATTGAACCTCAAATTGATATTGTTAAAGAAATCAAACATAGGGCTTTGATTCCTTGAGTAAAACCGAGTGCGTGTGTGTGTGTAATTGCCAGAAAGATGTTCAAATCGATGTTGTAATGAGAAGAGAGGGTCACGACTATTTGGATATTGATTCAACGCGCAAACGTTGATGTTAATCAAATTAACTTTGCAGATAGATCTTAGGATTGATGTTAAGCAAAAGCCCTCTCTTAATTCGGTGTAATAGAGCTTCGAACATGGATCTCCGTTAAGTTGCAGGTCACGATGAACATACGAATCGAAGGAGATGATTGTGTATATTTCAGGTGAAATTAAGGGTAGCATTCGATTGAGGACAACTAAATTATTGTTTAGGTTAGTTTAATTAGATTATAATTATGTTTTAAAGCACGAACGGTTATGTAGTTTAATGTAGTTTCGGTTATGCACTCGATCATGTCTATAACCGTCATGTAAATGCATTAGAGGTTCATAACAGTGTTCTACAAGTGTTCACGAAGCGTTTGGGATGATTTGGCATAAAAAACGGGCGGTTTCGAGAGGGTTTGGGGCTCGCCGGCGCCGCACTGGGCTTGGCTGGCTGGCGGCCGGAAAAACGGGTAGGAAGGGGGGGGGGTTGGTTTGGGTTTACATTAATTACACAAATGGTCCCTGTGGTTTTTACTTTATTATTTTATGCCCAAACATCTAGTTTAAGTTTCTAAAATAACAATCTAACCCCCTAGATTAATTAATTTAAGTTTTAACATCATCAAGTTTACTAAATTTTAAGTTGTTATTATTATTATTATTAATATTATTATTATTATTATTATTATTATTATTATTATTATCATTAGTATTATTACTCTTACAATTAGTTATTATTAAGATTATTATTATTATTATTATTATTATATATTATTATAATTGTTATGATTATTATTTATTTATTAAGTAATAATTAATACTATTAACCTTTAAACTAAAGGATTAAAAGTAAAAAGAATTATAAGCATAAATGCCCCATAAGTTTCACATATGGGAACAATAGTCCTTACAAGAATTTAACGATGCAAGCTTTTAAATAATTCAAAAATACAAGATGTTACACCACCCGCATCAAACACATACACATACGCATACAAACGGGTTCAACACCTAACTTTTCAAAAACGGGTTACAGATGTGTTCCAGCCCTAAAATCATTCAAAAGTGTGTAAAAGATGGGTCCTAGAACTCACACAAACGACCCCGTCGAGTAGAGTTTCGATCCAACCCGCTACACTTCAACATTCACGCTTGAATCTACAAAAACCAAGCTTGAGACCACTTTTTCTCCCTCTCTTCTCTCTTGGCTGAGTTTTTGTGAGTGTGGGGGAGGGTGTGGGCTGCCCTCCCCTCTTAATTCCCCACTCTTCCAATCTTTCCCCTGTTTTGGCAAGTTTGGTCCCTCGACTTTGGACTTTATTTCTTTTTCTACTTGCGTCGGCTTCAAAGAAAATATCATGGTGTTACAGATTTACAAGTAGCAATTCATGTCAATGATTATGAATTATGCAAGTTTATAGAACACATATAGCTACAATTAAACCTTGACCAAGATTAAGATTACAAGTTTATAACGATTTGCTAAGTGTACTTGGTTCCCATGATGAACAAGTCATACGTCATCAGGAGTCGGAAATACATCGGCTTAGCACCAAATAGGCTTGTCAGCCCATAGATCTATGACGTTGCCAGGCTAGCAATATTAATGATTGTCAACATATAATGTATCTCATATAAAACTCACAATACACAAATAACCATGACAAAAATAAGTATGAATTACATGTGCGTTACAAGTATAAAAAGTTTACAAGTGTAAGTTGATAAGTTTAACATGTTTCACACCAATAAGGTGTGAAATAATATAAAAAGAGACATGAAAACTCACATGACCAATAAGTATATATATGATGATTAATAAGAATAATAATCGACGTTCCAACGAAATCCTTCACAAGGCACCTAAACACATATATATTTACAAGATTTAAGTCTAATGATAAGTTTAACGATTTAACGAGAACTAGGGTTCTAAGTGGATTTTGGGGATTTTTGTATGTACGTTAAATATTATAATACAGAAATATACTATTTATGTCTTTTATTATAGAGAAAATGAAAATTAACCCATTTATAAAAACTATTAAAATTTTGAACATATAAAATTTGAACAAACATTTAAAATAAACATGATTTAAACGATGATAATTAAAGGTACGTTTGGATCAACAATAATCTATTAATTATTATTAACAATCCATTTTAATAGGAATAAACCAAGAACAACTTTTTATAAAATATTTTATTAAAAATATATTTAATTATTTACATTTAGAAAAATTACAGAAAATAATTGGTTGTCTTTAAAAATATTTAAAGTTTACAAAAACTATTTTTTTATTTATTAAAGATTTTCTATAAATAATTTTAAGGCTGAAAAACCTTTTAAAAAAATATATGAGGGTGCCCGAGATCGAACCCGGGACCTCAAAGTAACAATGCAAGTGTCTAACCAGTGAACCAGGGCCGTGGCCGTGGTATTGGTTTTATAATCTTAAGAATCCAATTAAACAGAAACCCCCAAATCCGATTGAGCCCTAGAACAAATTGACCCAAATCGAAGTTTAATTCGATATCAATTATTGAAATAAACATGGGCTTTGATTCCCCATGGCCGGTCGCGACTACGATGAACGGAGATTCGATGCGATGTTGATGATGATAACCAAATAAACTCGTGTGAAGCTTCAAAGGACAATCACGAATCAAAGCCCTCAATCAATTTCAGATTAGAATGGTCGAAAGAGGGTTTCGATTTGGTTGCAGGTTCACGATGAAGAGAGAATCGAATGAGATAATCTTGTGTTTTCAGATAGAATTACATTGTGTAGAAGTTTAGTATTGATTAAACTATCGTTTAGGTTGCAATTAATTCGATTATTATTGAGTTTTAATTGATAATCGATTCGGAGTTTAGCATATCGGTTACTCGAGGTTGTATACACTCGTAACCGATGTTAGAACTTAGTTAAGATCCTTTAACGCGTTTGAATCATCTCCACGAAACGTTTGGAACGGTTTGGGTTCGTAATTCGTTGGGTTTAAGCAGATTTGGGGCCTCGTCGGAGCTCGCTCGAGCTTGGCCAGGAAGCTGGCCGGAAAAATGGGGGTGAAAGGGGGGAATTGGTTTGGGTTTTAGTTAATTACACAAATGTCCCCTGTAGTTTGAATTGTTATTATTTTATGCTTAAGACCTTCATTTCAAGTTTCAAAATTAACAAACTAACCCCCTGGATTTTAATTAACTTTAAGTTTTAATCATCTCAAGTTAAATAACTTTTATAAATTATTACTATTATTTTTAGTATTATTGTTATTATTATCATTACTATTATTATTATTATTGATATTATTATTGTAATTAGTGTTATAATTATCATTATTGTATACAATTTAATTGTTTAAGATATTAACTTTTAAATTAAAGAAATAATGTAAAATAAAGAAAAACAAGCATAAGCAGTCCACAAGTTTCATAAATGGCACAAATGGCCCTTACAAGAATAAACGACGATAACTTTTAGTTAATGGAAAAATACGAGATGTTACAGTCTCCCCAACATATAAGAATTTCGTCCCAAAATTAAGAATGAAACTATACGAACAAATAGGGGTACTTTTTCCTCATATGCTCCTCACACTCCCAAGTAAACTCAGCTCCAAGCTTATTCTCCCAGCGAACCTTGACGATTGGGGTAGTAGTGGTTCTAGTCTTCTTCATAATGCAATCCAAGACTTCAACGGGTTTCTCGACAAAGTGTAATGACTCGTCGATCTGGATGTCGTCCAACGGAACATGCAGACGTTTGTCAGCCAAACACTTTCTCAAATTTGAGACATGGAAAACATAATGAACTCCACTAAGGTCAGAAGGTAATTCCAGTTTATAAGCCACTTTCCCGATCCTTTTCAGAATCTTGAAAGGTCCTACAAATCTTGAAACTAGTTTACCCTTCTTTCCAAAGCGAACAACGCCCTTCCATGGTGAGACCTTAAGAAGAACCATATCCCCAACTTGGAATTCCAATGTCTTACGTCGCTTATTGGCATAGCTCTTTTGTCGACTTCTCGCCACTTCAAGGTTTTTATGAATTATGGAGACTTTGTCGGTTGTTTCTTGTATTATTTCAGGACCAGTGATAAAGTTTTCACCAATGTCGGTCCAACAGATTGGTGAATGAAATTTACGACCATAAAGTGCTTCGAAAGGTGCCATCTTGATATTCGAGTGATAACTATTATTATACAAAAATCCCGCAAGCGGTAAATGCGTATCCCAGTCATCACCAAAGTCAAGGACACAAAGACGTAGCAAATCCTCCAAGGTTTGGATGGTTAGCTCGGTTTGACCGTCCGTTTGAGGATGGTAAGCCGTGCTTAGATCCAGTTGAGTACCCAAGAGTTCTTGTGTAGACGATCAAAAATGCGAAGTGAATCGATTGTCTTGGTCGGATATGATATGCAAAGGTACCCCATGACGACTCACAATTTCAACAATTTATATACGAACCAACCTTGATGTTTTGTAAGTGTCACGTATAGGTATAAAATATGCCGACTTGGTCAATCGGTCAACAATCACCCATATGCTATCATGACCACAAGAGGTATGGGGTAGCTTAGTTATGAAGTCCATGGATATGTGTTCCCATTTCCACATAGGAATCTCGGTTGTTCAAGTAATCCACTTGGACGTTGATGTTCGGCTTTAACCCTCGTACACGCAAGTCACTTAGCTACATAAGTCACTTTGTCTTTCTTCATTCCAGGCCACCAATATGGACCACGCAGGTCCATATACATCTTATCGGAGCCAAGATGAATAGAATAACGAGTTTGATGAGCTTTGTTCATGATAAAGGTACGAAGGTTATCACGTTTCGGAACCCAAATTCGATTCGCGAAATACATCAACCCATTAAGTTTCGTTTCTAGTTGAGCTAGAAGATTATGCTCCAATTCCTCTCTTATTCTTCCTTTTTGTTGAACCACTTGTTGAGTCTCTAAAATACTAGTCTCGATGTCTCTTTCAATCCTCAAATTTTGTAGCAGCACGGTAGTCTCGTTGACATCTAGACGGATCTCGGTATCAAATTCTCCCAAAGTGTCAAACCATTGTCGTCGAGCACGAATTTCTCGTTGACCATCTTGTTGTGAACCTTCGAGTTAGTGCATCGGCTACGACATTTGCCTTACTAGGATGGTAACGAATGTCAATCTCAACCTAACGACGTTGTCTCATATTGAGATCTTTTTGATTAAAAACGTTGTGAAGGCTTTTGTGATCGGTGTACACTATACATTGTGTACCATAAAGGTAATGCCTCCAAATCTTCAAGGCAAAAACCACAACACCAAGTTCGAGATCGTGTGTCGTGTAATTCACCTCGTGAACCTTCAATTGTCACGATGCATATGCTCTGACCTTTCCTCGTTGCATGAGAACACAACCAAGGCCTTGTTTAGATGCATCACAATACACGGTGAAATCGTCGTGTCCATCTGGTAGGGTCAAGATAGGAGCATTGCACAACTTGTGTTTTAATGCTTCAAAGGCTTCCTCTTGCTCGGACCCCCACTCAAATGGTTTATTCTTTTGAGTCAAAGAAGTAAGCGGCTTCGCGATTCTTGAAAAGTTGGCAATGAATCGCCGGTAATAACCAACAAGACCAAGGAAAGAACGAACTTTGGTTGGAGTTGTAGGAACATACCAATTCTTCACAGCTTCCACCATTGCAGGGTCAACGTGAATTCCTTGGCTATTCACTACATGTCCTAGAAATTGAACTTCCTCAAGCCAAAATTCACACTTCGAGAACTTCGCGTACAATTAATCTTTCTTCAACAGCTCGAGAACTTGTTGCAAGTGAAGTTCATGTTCGGTATTAGACTTGGAATAGATAAGTATGTCATCAATGAAGACGATCACAAACTTGTCTAGATAAGTCTTGCATACTCGATTCATGAGATCCATGAAGACAGCAGGAGTATTTGTTAAACCAAAAGGCATAACCATGAACTCATAGTGCCCATATCGAGTACGGAACGCAGTCTTTGGGATATCATCATCATGGACACGTAATTGATGATAACCAGAACGTAAGTCAATCTTCGAGAAAATGACAGCTCCTTGAAGTTGGTCAAAAAGATCATCGATGCGAGGAAGAGGGTAGCGGTTCTTGATGGTAAGTTTGTTAAGCTCACGGTAATCGATGCACGTATGAAACGACCCATCTTTCTTCTTCACGAACAGAACAGGTGCACCCCAAGGCGAAGAGCTAGGACGAATAAAACCCTTATCGGATAGTTCTTGGAGTTGACTAGATAGCTCTTGAATTTCCGATGGTGCAAGTTGATATGGTGACTTAGCCACGGGGTTTGCTCCCGGAATCAAATCGATTTTAAACTCGACTTCACGCACGGGAGGTAAACCACTAAGGTCATCGGGAAACACTTTAGGAAAATCTTGTACAATCGGGACATCCTTAAGATCCTTCCCTTTGACTTTCGTATTGACCACGTAGGCCAAGAAAGCCATATAGTTCTTGCTTAGGCATTTTCGGGCTTGAGTGCACGACATGAGTTTGAGCCCTTTGGATGATTTTTCACCAAAAACTTTCAAGGAATCCCCTGAAGGCAACGGAATACGGATACACTTCTCGAAACAAAAAATCTCGGCATGTTGTTTGGCTAACAAATCCATGCCAATGATAATGTCAAAGCTTCCAAGTTTCACAGGAATAAGGTCGATAAAGAAATCATGCACGTTGAGGCTCAAAATACAATCACGACTAACGATATCAATGGTGATCGGTTCTCTATCGACGACTTCAACGGTGAGAGGTCTTTATAGATTCATATGCGGCTTAGCAAGAATAGATTCAAACTCTAACGAGACAAATCTTTTATCAGCTCAAGAATCAAAGAGAACGTAGGCATAAGAATTATTAACAAGGAACATACCTGTTCAGTTTTAAAAATATTTAACGATACAGGTAAAGCATCAAAAGGAATAGATCATAAAAGTTGAGGTCGGGTTTAACATACCGTTCACCACATCGTTGTTTGCTTGTGCTTGGTTTGCATTAATATTAAAGCATGTCCTCGGGCTTGTGGAACATTACCCGCAAGACGAGGGCATTGTGGGCGGAAGTGACCAGGTTCCCCATAATTATAGCAAACACGATTTGCAACCATGGCGGCATTATTTGGTGCACGGTGACAAGTCGCCACCAAGTATCCATATTTACCATACAAAGTACAGATGCGGCACGGAGTGTTCCTCGGATGATGGTACCTACAAACGTTGCACATAGGTTGAGGACCAGCATAGGCCCTAGCCACAGGCACTTATGCCACAGGTGCATCTACAGGTACAAGTTGTCTTTGACGTGGTTTGGGTGCAGCCACAACAAAGTTACGAGCCGGTGTGAACTTGCGTTTCTTGTTGTTGTTGTTGTAAGACGGTTCAGTTTTGGTCTCCTTAGTAGCTTTAGGGACTGTCTTCTCAACATTCTTAGCACCCTTGACAGAAACGGTGCCCGCTCATATATGATTCTCGATGAGTTGAGCGGTGATAGTGATGGCTTCCTCCAAGGTTGTGGGTCGACTACCCACCATACATCTTGTATTTGGGGTGGTACCCCCTTGATGAACTTCTTGATGTTGCGAGGAACATGTCGACCATATGGGGCATCAAAATGCTCAATTCGTGATGCCTAGTTGAGTAGGCTAAGTTATCCACCCACCATCTTGCTTAAGGTTCCAAAACTCTCCTCCAGCTTTTGTAATTTACTTCTGGGGCAAAATTTTATAGCAATGTTCTTGAACTCGCCCCAAGTTAGTGCTAACACAACATCATCACCACGGTTTCTTTTCTCGCTATTCCACCATGTAAGTGCCCTTTGTTGGAGCATACTAGTGGCATAACGAACCTTGAGTGCCTCGGGACACTCACAGTTGTTGAATTTTCTCCATGCTTTCAAACCACTCGAGAAATCCAGTGGCTCGTTCCTTTCCACTATAGCTAGTGGGTTTGCATGAACTAAAATGTTTAAACATGCAGGTTTGGTTGTTGCGCCCTTGGTTCGCTCTGTTTTCTCCTTGACCATTTCCATTGTTGCTAGCGTTGGTCATCATGGTGCTATTGAGTTCAACAACCATGGTGGTATGACGGCAACCATTTGACGAGCAATTATGGCGGCTAACTTTCGGTCGGAACTTCCAAGCTTTCCAAGGTGACGAGACATGCTGGATACAAAATAAGTTAGTCATAGGAATTTGAAGATAAAAGGACATTAAATCAAACAAGGATTATTCAAGAATTTTAAAATACACATGGAATGATTCCATTTGGTAACGCATTACCATTTGGAAATGTTGACACGTCAAGATAAATTGACTCATTTGCCTTAGAAACTTGTGTATGTTGACCATAGTTTATCACTCATCCCAGAAATCCCCAGGTAAGCATAAGTAGTCCCGTAGGATTTATGTGAAATGCTTACCTTAGCCCGAAGGCTTTTTGCCAGTAAATCTAGAATACAGATGTCTATCTGTCACATAATATTTCTTAGGTTCATGGAATCAAAACCTTGATGAGAGTTTTATAGATTAGACATAAAGTCTAAAGATTTAAACCATCGATATAAAACGTACGATCCCACGTGTCATCAAGAATAAGTTTAAGAAGTTTCACTCGTCGAGGAGAATAAAGATTTAAGAATAAGTTTAGGGGAGACAAGTAACCAAACTAACCAATTATAAGGCAATCCTATCTAAAGGCATCAAATTGCACATTAAAAGGCATCCCTAACTAGATAGCATCATGTAGCATGCAAAAATATACATTTACAAGAATATAAAGATTTTCCTATGAGGTTCATGCATGAACTATAGTCTAGATCACCATTTCTAATAACCTAAATCCCTATAATTATGGGCTCTGATACCAATATGTCACACCCCAACCTTAACAGCGGAATCGTCGAGATGTGAGGGTTAAGATTGTTCACAGCCACATAACGCTATCTTTAAATAAAAGTATTATTATCATAAGTTTTAAAAGAGAAAATTACAATCATAAGCCTCAAACATGAAATAAACAAAACATGAGACAAATAAACCAAGACATTTTATTCATTAATGTCACACCCCAACCTTGACGGCGGAATCGTCGAGATGTGAGGGTTAAGATTGTTCACAGCCACATAACGCTATATTAAATTGCAAATATTATTTATCATAAGTCTTAAAATGAAATACAACCATAAGTCTCAAACAAGAGATAAGTTCAAACATAAATCAAAACATAGCATAACATTTTGTTTATTTAACTAGGTCCAAGTCCTAGTTTTATTGCAAGCTTCAAAGTCCACTTTAAACTTGGGGGTTTCCTGAAACATGATAAAAATAAAAGGTCAACTAAAAATAGTTGGTGAGTTTCCAAGGTTTTCATACATAATATGATAAAGTTTACAAGTAGCAATTCATGTCATAGGTCATAAGCAAGTAAGGTTATAGAACACATATCGTTACAACCAAACCTCGACTTGATTACAAGTATAAAGATTGGCTAAGTGTATTTGGTTCCCATGATGAACAAGCATACGTCATCAGGAGTCGGCCATACCTCGACTTTAGCACCAAATAGGCATGTCAGGCCCAAAGATCTAAGACGTCGCCAGGCTAGCAATAGTTAATGATTGTAAACAAACTATGTATCTCATATAATCACTTACAACACACAAATAACCATGACAAAATAATAAGTTGAATTGCAAGTGATTTACAAGTCTCAAATGTGTATAAGTGTATCATGTATAAGCTATCATGTTTCACCCCAAAATAGTGTGAAAAGATAAAAAGGGCAAGGAAACTCACATGATGTATAAGTGTATAAGATGATAATAAGAATTAAATGACGTTCCAACGAGTTCCTTTACAAGATACCTAAACGTATATATTACAAGATTAAGTTTAGCGATAAGATTAACGTTTAAACGTGAACTAGGGTTTTGATAAGAATTTGGGGGTTCTTATAAAGCTAGTTATTGAAATCATCATCATATGTATATATATAAATACGTATATATATATATATAGTCCAATAGAAGAAAAATATCATTTAGACAATTTCAAAGGAATTAAATCCTTAATAATAATTTATAAATTTTAATCATAAGTTGCTTATCAAATTTTATAATTATCATTATTAATCAATAATTAAAAGTAACATAACGACCAATAATAACCTAATGATTTAAGCTATTATATATTATCTATTTTAAAAAAAAATGAACTAAGCATAATATATGTTTGATAATATTTAAAAAAGAAAAGAAAAAAAATGTTAAAGTATTTATAATGATAAATTTACAGAACATAATTTGGATGATTATAAAAATATTTGAAGTTTGTAAAAATTATTTTATATTTATTAAAAATTTTTCTTAATTAAAATAAGGCTGAAAAAGCCTTTAAAAAAATGTGCAGGTCACTAGGTTCGAACCCGTGACCTTAGGTATGATATGTGAGTGTGAAACCATTAGGCTGGGTAGTCTATGCCTGTTAAGGCTTGGTTTCTATTTCTTAAAACAACTAAAGCCTTGAATCCCCAATTCCACATAAACCCTAGAATCGTTTACCCCCAAATCGAACCCCAATTTGTTCATGTAAACGTTTGCAATCATGGGGCTTTTGTTCCCCATGTTTAATCGAGCCTATCCATGTATGAAACTTACCCGTTTGATTTCAGATTGACAAAGAATCGATCGAACACAACCGCGGCTATGCTAAGACTGGTTCAGGTTGCAAACGGCCACAATAATCTAATCCGTGTTACAGAAAGCTTCGAAGGACCTTTTTAAGCAAAAGCCCTCTATCAATTTCAGTTGAGATAGTTCAGAGAGTGGCGTTCGAGTAAGTTGCAGGTTCACGATGAGGGAGTAATCGAAAGGGGTGTTTGTGTTGATTCCAGGTGAAATTGATGATTGTTAACGTTTAGACACACTTAGATGATTGATTAGATGAGTTTAATTAGATTATTATTATGATTTAAGGTTCGATCGGTTATGGAGTTGAAGGTGTCGGTTACATGTTCGATTAAGCCCATAAACTGACTTTTATTTGCGTTTAATTGCGACCTTTGGGTTCGTATCGTGTTCTAGAGAGGTTCGGGACGGTTTCGGGAACAAGAAACGACAGAAATTTGATGTTTAATAGGTGGCCGGAGCCGGCCGGAGGCCTTGCCGGCCGGTGGCCGGAAATGCGGGAGAGAGAGGGGAAGGGGGTTTGGGTTTTTAAAATGTTACACAATGGTCCCTGTAGTTTGGTTCTTATTATTTTATGCACAAAGCTTCCATTTCAAGTTTCTAAAATGACAAATTAACCCCTTAACACCTTAATTTAAGTTCTAAACATTTTTAAGTAACTTAATAAAGTATTATTATTATTATTATAATTGTTATTATTGTTTCTTTTATTAATATTAAAATTATTATTATTTAATATTTATATTTTTAACTTTCATACATAAAAACTCAATGAATAAGCACAAATAACACATGAGTTTCAAAATTGACAATAATAACCCTTGTAAGAGTAAACGAAGTTAACCTTTAGTTAACAAAAATATGAGATGTTACAGTCTCCCCAACTTAAAAGAATTTCGTCCCGAAATTAAAAGAAATGAAACTATACAAATAAGAATGGGTATCTCTTCTTCATGTGCTCCTCACGTTTCCAAGTAAATTCAGCGCCACGTTTATTTTCCCAACGAACCTTGACGATTGGGGTTGTTGTGGTTCTAGTCTTCTTCATTATGCGATCCATGATTTCAACAGGTTTCTCGACAAAATGCAATGACTCGTCAATCTGGATGTCTTCCAATGGAACATGCAGACTTTTGTCAGCCAAACACTTTCTCAAATTTGAGACGTGGAACACAGGATGAACTCCACTAAGGTCGGAAGGTAGTTCCAGTTTATAAGCCACTTTCCCAATCCTTTTCAGGATTTTGAAAGGTCCTACAAATCTTGGAGCCAATTTGCCCTTCTTTCCAAAGCGAACAACACCTTTCCACGGTGAGACCTTTAGAAGAACCATCTCCCCAACTTGGAATTCCAATGGCTTACGTCGCTTGTCAGCATAACTCTTTTGACGACTTCTCGCCACTTCAAGGTTCTTGTGGATAATAGAAACTTTATCGGTCGTCTCTTGTATAAGTTCAGGACCAGTGATGAAGTTTTCACCAATGTCGGTCCAACAGATCGGTGAACGACATTTACGACCATAAAGTGCTTCAAACGGTGCCATCTTGATACTCGAGTGGTAACTATTGTTATAAGAAAATTCCGCGAGCGGTAGATGCGTATCCCAATCACCACCAAAGTCAAGAACACAAAGGCGTAGCAAATCCTCCAAGGTTTGGATCGTTCGCTCGGTTTGACCATCAGTTTGAGGATGATAAGCCGTGCTTAGGTCCAATTGAGTACCCAAGAGTTCTTGCATAGACGACCAAAAGTGTGAAGTGAAACGAGCATCTCGGTCGGATATGATGTGCAGAGGTACCCCATGACGACTTACAATCTCATCAACGTATATACGGGCTAACTTTGATGTCTTGTAAGTGTCACGTATGGGTATAAAATGTGCCGACTTGGTCAATCGGTCAACGATCACCCATATGCTATCATGTCCTCGGGAGGTTCGGGGTAGCTTAGTTATGAAGTCCATGGATATGTGTTCCCACTTCCACATAGGGATCTCGGGTTGCTCAAGTAATCCACTTGGACGTTGATGTTCGGCTTTAACCTTCGTACATGTGAGGCACTTAGCTACATAAGTCGCTATGTCTTTCTTCATTCCAGGCCACCAATATTGACCACGTAGGTCCATGTACATCTTATCGGAACCAGGATGAATAGAATAACGGGTTTGATGAGCTTCATTCATAATAAAGGTACGAAGGTTATCGCGATTTGGAATCCAAATTCGATTGGCGAAGTACATCAACCCATTGGGTTTCGTTTCCAATCGGGTTAGAAGATTATGCTCCAATTCATCCTTCATTCTTCCTTCTCGTTGTACCATTTGTTGAGCCTCCAGGATGCTAGACTCGATGTCACTATCTATCCTCAGGTTTTGTAGTAGTACGGTAGTCTCGTTGACATCTAGTCGGATCTCAGTATCGAACTCACCCAAAGTGTCAAACCATTGACGTCGATCGCGAATTTCTTGGAATGAGATCATCTTGTTGTGAATCTTTCGGCTTAGTGCATCGGCTACAACATTTGCTTTACCAGGATGGTAACGAATGTCACAATCGTAATCACTAATCAACTCCACCCAACGACGTTGTCTCATGTTGAGATCTTTTTGATTGAAAACGTGTTGAAGGCTTTTGTGATCGGTGTAGACTATACATTGCGTACCATACAGGTAGTGCCTCCAAATCTTCAAGGCAAAAACAACAGCACCAAGCTCAAGATCGTGTGTTGTATAATTCACCTCGTGAACCTTCAATTGTCTCGATGCATAAGCTATGACCTTCCCTCGTTGCATGAGAACACAACCAAGGCCTTGTTTAGATGCATCACAATACACGGTGAAATCGTCGTTTCCATCGGGTAGGGTCAAGATAGGAGCATTGCACAACTTATGCTTTAACGCTTCAAAAGCTTCTTCTTGCTCGGAACCCCACTCGAATGGTTTATTCTTTTGTGTCAAAGTAGTGAGCGGTTTCGCGATCCTCGAGAAGTTGGCAATGAATCGCCGATAATAACCAGCAAGACCAAGAAAAGAACGAACTTCGGTAGGAGTTGTAGGAACACACCAATTTTTCACGGCTTCCACCTTTGCAGGATCAACGTGAATTCCTTGGCTATTCACCACGTGTCCTAGAAATTGAACTTCCTTAAGCCAGAAATCACACTTCGAGAACTTCGCGTACAATTGCTCTTTCTTTAACAACTCAAGAACCAATCTCAAATGCAGTTCATGATTGGTGTTGGACTCGGAATAGATAAGTATGTCATCAATGAAGACGATCACAAACTTGTCTAGATAAGGCTTGCATACTCGGTTCATGAGATCCATGAAGACAGCAGGAGCATTGGTTAAACCAAAAGGCATCACCATAAACTCATAGTGCCCATAACGAGTACGGAAAGCGGTCTTTGGGATATCATCATCATGGACTCGTAATTGATGATAGCCAGAACGTAAATCGATCTTCGAGAAAATAGCAGCTCCTTGAAGTTGGTCAAACAAATCATCGATACGAGGAAGAGGATAACGGTTCTTGATGGTAAGCTTATTAAGCTCACGATAATCGATGCACATACGAAACGTTCCATCTTTCTTCTTCACGAATAGAACAGGTGCACCCCAAGGCGAAGAACTAGGACGGATGAAGCCCTTCTCGGATAGCTCTTGAAGTTGACTAGAGAGTTCTTGCATTTCCGATGGTGCAAGCCGATATGGTGACTTAGCCACGGGGTTTGCTCCCGGTATCAAGTCAATTTTAAACTCGACTTCACGCACGGGAGGTAAACCACTAAGGTCATCGGGAAATACTTCAGGAAAGTCTCGTACGATAGGGACATCCTTAAGTTCTTTCCCTTTGACTTTCGTGTTGACCACGTAAGCCAAGAAGGCCATATACTTCTTGCTTAAGCACTTTCGAGCTTGAGTGCAAGACATGAGTTTAAGTCCTTTGGAAGATTTTTCACCGAACACTTTCAAAGTATCTCCAGAGGGTAACGGTATACGAATGCACTTCTCGAAGCAAATGTTCTCGGCATGGTGTTTGGCTAACCAATCCATACCAATGATGACGTCGAAGCTTCCAAGTTTCATAGGGATAAGATCGATAAGAAAATCATGCGTGTCAAGACTTAAGATGCAATCACGAATAATGACGTCAACGGTGATCGGTTCTCCATCGGCAACTTCAACGGTAAGAGGTCTTTCTAGTTTCGTCTGTGGCTTAGCAAGTATGGGTTCAAACTCTAACGAAACAAAACTCTTATCGGCTCCAGAATCAAATAGGACATAGGCATAAGTTTTATTAATAAGGAACATACCTGTTCAATTTTAAAGGTATTTAACGACGCAGGTAACACATGAAAAGAATTAGGTCACAAAAGTTAAAGGTAAGTTAACATACCATTCACCACATCGTTGTTTGCTTGTGCTTGCTTAGCGTTGATGTTGAAAGCACGTCCTCGGGCTTGTGGAACATTACCCACAAGACGAGGGCATTGTGGGCGGAAATGACCAGGTTCCCCACAGTTGTAGCAAACACGGTTTGTGACCACGGCGGCGTTGTTAGGTGCACGGTGACAAGTCGCCACCAAGTGACCATATTTACCGCATAAAGTACAGATACGGCATGGTTGATTTCCCGGGTGATGGTACCTACAAATGTTGCGCATAGGCTGAGGACCAGCATAAGCCCTAGCCCCAGGCACTTGTGCCACAGGTGCAGCCGCAGGTACAAGTTGTCTTTGGGGTTGTTTGGGTGCAGCCACGGCATAGTTGCGTGCCGGTGTGAACTTGCGCTTCTTGTTGTTGTTGTTGTTGTAAGACGGTTCAGCTTTAGTCTCCTTAACAGCCTCGGTAGCCGTCTTCTCTACCTTCTTTGCACCCTTCACAGACATGGTGCCCGCTCGTATATGGTTCTCGGTGAGTTGAGCGGTGATAGTAATGGCTTCTTCCAAGGTTGTGGGTCGGCTACCCACCACAGCATCTTGAATTTGGGGTGGTACACCCTTAATGAACTTCTCGATGTCGCGGGGGACAGTGTCGACCATGTGAGGCAGCAGTATACTCAACTCATGATGCCTAGTTGAGTAGGCCAAATAATCACCATCATTTTGCTCCAAGTTCCAAAACTCTTCTTCCAACTTTTGCAATTCACTTCTTGGGCAGAACTTCGCGATGGCGATGTTCTTGAACTCTTCCCAAGTAAGTGCTAGCACAGCTTCAGGACCACGGTTTCTCTTCTCGCTATTCCACCAGGTAAGTGCCCTTTGTTGGAGCATACTAGTGGCATAACGAACCTTGAGCGTCTCGGGACACTCAAAATTGATAAAAGTATTCTCCATGCTTTCGAACCACTCAAGAAGACCAGTGGCTCCTTCCTTGCCACTAAAACTAGTGGGTCTGCAAGAGCTAAAGTGTTTGAAAGTGCAAGTTTGATTGTTCCCGTGTTGATTGTTCCCGTTTTGGTTGTTGCTATTCTCTCCATGACCATTTCCATTGTTGCTAGCGTTGGTCATTAAGGTGCTATTAAGTTCAGCAACCATGGTCGGGATAACAGCAGCCATTTGTCGAGCAATCATGGCGGCTAACTTACGATCGGAACTTCCACGCTTTCCATGATGACGAGACATGCTGGAATATACAAAATGAGTTAGATATGAGAATTGGAATAACAAGGATCATAGTTCAACAAGGATAAGGCAAAAGTTGTAAGGCACATGGAATGGTTCCATTTGGTAACGCATTACCATTTGGAAACGTTGACACGTCAAGGTAAGTTGACCCACTCGCCTTAGAAATTTGTGTATGTTGACCATAGTTTATCACTCATCCCAGAAATCCCCAGGTAAGCATAACTAGTCCCGTAGGATTTATGCGATATGCTTGCCTTAGCCCTAGGGCCTTTTGCCAGGAAATCCAGAATACAGGTGTCTATGTGTCACACAAATTTCTTAGGTTCATGAAATCAAAACCTTGATGAGATTTTACATAGATTAGACATAAGTCTAAGGATCCAAGTCATAAGCATAAGTATACAATTCCACGTGTCGTCGAGAATAAGATTAAGAAGTTTCATTTGTCGGGGAGAGTCAAAGTGTCAAAGGTAAGTTTAGGGAGACGAGTAACAAAGTTTAAACAATTACAAGGCAAACCTATGCTAAGGCATCAAGTTGCACATAAGTAAGGTATAGCATTATGTAGCATGTAACAATATATATATTTCCAAGAATATAAATATTTTTCTATAAGGTTCATGCATAAGCTATAGTCTAGGTCACCATTTCTAATAATCTAAATCCCTATAGTTATGGGCTCTGATACCAATCTGTCACACCCCAACCTTGACGGCGGAATCGTCGAGATGTGAGGGTTAAGATTGTTCACAGCCACATAACGCTATATTAAATTGCAAATATTATTTATCATAAGTCTTAAAATGAAATACAACCATAAGTCTCAAACAAGAGATAAGTTCAAACATAAATCAAAACATAGCATAACATTTTGTTTATTTAACTAGGTCCAAGTCCTAGTTTTATTGCAAGCTTCAAAGTCCACTTTAAACTTGGGGGTTTCCTGAAACATGATAAAAATAAAAGGTCAACTAAAAATAGTTGGTGAGTTTCCAAGGTTTTCATACATAATATGATAAAGTTTACAAGTAGCAATTCATGTCATAGGTCATAAGCAAGTAAGGTTATAGAACACATATCGTTACAACCAAACCTCGACTTGATTACAAGTATAAAAGATTGGCTAAGTGTATTTGGTTCCCATGATGAACAAGCATACGTCATCAGGAGTCGGCAATACCTCGACTTTAGCATCAAATAGGCTTGTCAGGCCCAAAGATCTAAGACGTCGCCAGGCTAGCAATAGTTAATGATTGTTAACAAACTATGTATCTCATATAATCACTTACAACACACAAATAACCATGACAAAATAATAAGTTGAATTGCAAGTGATTTACAAGTCTCAAATGTGTATAAGTGTATCATGTATAAGCTATCATGTTTCACCCCAAAATAGTGTGAAAAGATAAAAAGGGGCAAGGAAACTCACATGATGTATAAGTGTATAAGATGATAATAAGAATTAAATGACGTTCCAACGAGTTCCTTTACAAGATACCTAAACGTATATATTACAAGATTAAGTTTAGCGATAAGATTAACGTGTAAACGTGAACTAGGGTTTTGATAAGAATTTGGGGGTTCTTATAAAGCTAGTTATTGAAATCATCATCATATGTATATATATAAATACGTATATATATATATATAGTCCAATAGAAGAAAAATATCATTTAGACAATTTTAAAGGAATTAAATCCTTAATAATAATTTATAAATTTTAATCATAAGTTGCTTATCAAATTTTATAATTATCATTATTAATCAATAAGTAAAGGTAACATAACGACCAATAATAACCTAATGATTTAAGCTATTATATATTATCTATTTTAAAAAAAAATAACTAAGCATAATATATGTTTGATAATATTTAAAAAAGAAAAGAAAAAAAAATGTTAAAGTATTTATAATGATAAATTTACAGAAAATAATTTGGATGATTATAAAAATATTTGAAGTTTGTAAAAATCATTTTATATTTATTAAAAATTTTTCTTAATTAAAATAAGGCTGAAAAAGCCTTTAAAAAATGTGCAGGTCACTGGGTTCGAACCCGTGACCTTAGGTATGATATGTGAGTGTGAAACCATTAGGCTGGGTAGCCTATGCCTGTTAAGGCTTGGTTTCTATTTCTTAAAACAACTAAAGCCTTGAATCCCCAATTCCACATAAACCCTAGAATCGTTTACCCCCAAATCGAACCCCAATTTGTTCATGTAAACGTTTGCAATCATGGGGCTTTTGTTCCCCATGTTTAATCGAGCCTATCCATGTATGAAACTTACCCGTCTGATTTCAGATTGACAAAGAATCGATCGAACACAACCGCGGCTATGCTAAGACAGGTTCAGGTTGCAAACGGCCACAATAATCTAATCCGTGTTACAGAAAGCTTCGAAGGACCTTTTTAAGCAAAAGCCCTCTATCAATTTCAGTTGAGATAGTTCAGAGTGTGGCGTTCGAGTAAGTTGCAGGTTCACGATGAGGGAGTAATCGAAAGGGGTGTTTGTGTTGATTCCAGGTGAAATTGATGATTGTTAACGTTTAGACACACTTAGATGATTGATTATATGAGTTTAATTAGATTATTATTATGATTTAAGGTTCGATCGGTTATGGAGTTGAAGGTGTCGGTTACATGTTCGATTAAGCCCATAAACCGACGTTTATTTGCGTTTATTTGCGTTTAATTGCGACCTTTGGGTTCGAATCGTGTTCTAGAGAGGTTTGGGACGGTTTCGGGAACAAGAAACGACAGAAATTTGATGTTTAATAGGTGGCCGGAGCCGGCCGGTGGCCGGAAATGCGGGAGAGAGAGGAGAAGGGGGTTTGTGTTTTTAAAATGTTACACAATGGTCCCTGTAGTTTGGTTCTTATTATTTTATGCACAAAGCTTCCATTTCAAGTTTCTAAAATGACAAATTAACCCCTTAACACCCTTAATTTAAGTTCTAAACATTTTTAAGTAAGTTAATAAAGTATTATTATTATTATTATAATTGTTATTATTGTTTCTTTTATTAATATTAAAATTATTATTATTTAATATTTATATTTTTAACTTTCATACATAAAAACTCAATGAATAAGCACAAACAACACATGAGTTTCAAAATTGACAATAATAACCCTTGTAAGAGTAAACGAAGTTAACCTTTAGTTAACAAAAATATGAGATGTTACAATTAATCTAGGTCCAAATCCTAGATGTGAGCAACTTCAAGAGATGACATCAAACTTGAGCATTTTCAAAAAAATGTTAAAAATAAAAGATCAACTAAGAAAGTTGCTGAGTTTCCAAGGGTTTAATATACATAAATATATCAAAAGATTTACAAGTAGCAATTCATGTCAATGGTTATGAATTATGCAAGTTTATAGAACACATATACCTACAATCAAACCTTGACCAAGATTAAGATTACAAGTTTATAACGATTAACTAAGTGTACTTGGTTCCCAAGATGAACATGTCATACGTCATCAGGAGCCGACAATACATCAGCTTTAGCACCAAATAGGCTTGTCAGGCCCATAGATCTATGACGTCGCCAGGCTAGCAATAGTTAATGATTGTCAACATATAATGTATCTCATATAAAACTCACAATAACACAAATAACCGTGAGAAAAATAAGTATGAATTGCATGTGCGTTACAAGTATAAAAAGTTTACAAGTGTAAGTTGATAAGTTTAACATGTTTCACCCCAAAAAGTTGTGAAATAATATAAAAAGGGGCATGAAAACTCACATGACCAATAAGTATATATATGATGATTAATAAGAATAACAATTGACGTTCCAACTAAATCCTTCACAAGGCATCTAAACATATATATATTTACAAGATTTAAGTCCAATGATAAGTTTAACGATTTAACGAGAACTAGGGTTCTAAGTGGATTTTGGGGGTTTTTATATGTACGTTAAATATTATAATAAAGAAATATACTATTTATGTCTTTTATTATAGAGAAAATAAAAATTAACCCATTTATAAAAACTATTAAAGTTTTAACATATAAAATTTAAACAAACATTTGAAATAAACATGATTTAGACGATGATAATTAAAGGTACGTTTGGATCAACAATAATCTATTAATTATTATTAATAATCCATTTTATTTGGAATAAACCAAGAACCACCTTTTATAAAATGTTTTATTAAAAATATATTTAATTATTTACATTTAGAAAAATTACAGAAAATTATTGGTTGTCTTTAAAAATATTTAAAGTTTACAAAAACCATTTTTATATTTATTAAAGATTTCTATAAATAATTTAAGGCTGAAAAACCTTTTAAAAAAATATAAGAGGGTGCCCGGGTTCGAACCCAGGACCTCAAAGTAACAATGCAAGTGTCTAACCAGTGAACCAGGGCCATGGCCGTGGTATCACTTGGTTTTAAAATCTTAAGAATCCAATTAAACAAAAACCCCCAAATCCGATTGAGCCCTAGAAAAAATTGACCCAAATTGAAGTTTAATTTGACATCAATTACTGAAATAATATGGGGCTTTGATTCCCCATGTAATTTCGAGTATGTTGATGTGTGTAACTTATGTGATTCGGTTTGGGTTGATAGATATGGAACGAAGGCCGATCGCGACTGTGTTGAACAGAGATTCGATGTGATGTTGATGATGATAACCAAATTAAACTCATGTGAAGCTTCAAAGGGCAATCTCAAATCAAAGCCCTTAATCAATTTCATATTAGATTGGTCGAAAGATGGGTTTCGATTTGGTTGCAGGTTCGTGATGAAGAGAGAATCGAATGAGATAATCTTGTGTTTTTTAAATAGATTACATTGTGTAGAAGTTTAGGATTGATTAAACTATCATTTAGGTTGCAATTAATTCGATTATTATTGAGTTTTAATTGATAATCGATTCGGAGTTTAGCACATCGGTTACTCGAGGTTGTATACACTCGTAACCGATGTTAGAACTTACGTAAGATCCTTTAACGAGTTCGAATCATCTCCACGAAACGTTTGGAACGGTTTGGGTTCGTAATCCGTTGGGTTTAAGCAGATTTGGGGCCTCGTCGGAGCTCGCCAGAGCTTGGCCGGGAAGCTGGCCGGAAAAACGGGGGTGCATGGGGGAATTGGTTTGGGTTTAAGTTAATTACACAAATGAACCCTGTAGTTTGAATTGGTATTATTTTATGCTTAAACCCTTCATTTAAAGTTTCAAAATTAATAAAATGACCCCCTGGATTTTAATTAACTTTAAGTTTTAATCATCTCAAGTTAAATAACTTTTATAAATTATTATTATTATTTTTAGCATTACTATTATATTATTATTATTATTATTATTGATATTATTATTGTAATTAGTATTATAATTGTTAGGGACCGTGTACGTACGGAGTACTAACTGATTTTGCGTCTATACCGGATCAAATAGTGCAGAATCCTATTTGATTGGCGATCCTATCAGTGAGAACGATAACCCGATCGATATATGATTGAAACTAAACATTATGAACGAATAGAGATCGATCAGGAATGATCTATGAACTTGGACAGGCATCCTTGGATGTTCTGGACGGCTAGGGTTCGTAAGAATATCAAGTGTCTCCAATTGTTATGTTTTCCACGAATTAAGTGGTATTTATAGGTTAGGGGCTTCCAATCGTATGACTGAACTATAGGTTAGGGGCTTCTAATCGTACGACTGAACCATTAGCATGGTTCAGTCGTGCGACTGAATCATGCAATTGATCCATACGCACGACTGAAGGTTCAGTCGTCTGACTGAGTCAATCTTATGTTTCAATCGTACGACTGATATAGTCTCCTGGTTCAGTCGTGCGACTGGTCCATACGTATGATGTATTCATGCGTATGGCCCATAAGTATGGGCCATTAGCATGAATACTCATCCGACTATGTTGAACACATTACTTAATCATCATTGACTAAGAATCATGTACAACACCCTCAAACCTATATAACATGGTCATACATATACATTATACTTCAACACAATAATAATATGAAATAAATAAACATGAATAAACATCAATCACATATTATATTTCATTAAACCAATTCATTACACATGTGTAAGACATGAAAGACTTTTAAATTTAATCTCATAAACTAGGAACATATGTATCTACAAACTCCCCCTTGGTCCTAGTTTCCTCTATCGTCTAACACTCTTCACATGTTTGTGGAACTTCTTGTACTTCTCCTCTTTGGTAACTCCTGCATGTATTTCAAATGCAAAGCAGAGTTTTATCACATGATGAAACTGGAGAGCTTGTACAATGGCTTGCGTGTCATAAATCTAGTGGCCACTTGTATAATGTGTAGACATCTTCAGCCGACAAGTTTGTAAGCCACATAGGGTCAAATACCCGGATAGTATCAATCTTTCCATCTCTGTTTAGAACTATGACCGCTTCGCCTGTCCGCCAGTCGTAATACCACCATTTGAAGTGTGGAGTGAAGTCCTGAGGCATTTCCCGTAAGGGAATCTTTGACATCATGCACGTGGGACTCCACTTCAGCACAACTTTAGGCTTCCCAGATATAGGGTCCATTTTAGACCTACGAATGTACCTCTTTGGTTGTTGAGGTCTGAAGTTTACCCACCAGGTGTGGTATTCCTTCTTTAACGCAGCCTCGAACCATCCTTACATCTTCCTCGGATTTGCATACAGAAGATCTAAACACGCCAGATGGTTGAGCTTAAAACCAGGGAGAGTTTCAGATCATGATGGTATATGAAGTACTCGATTCACTTCTCTCTCTCTTTACAACATAGACTCCTAAGTCCTCAAAATATGCCCAAGCTATGATCTTACCTGACACTTTCTGATGTCTTTTTACTTTGTAGAGCTTTGTGTAGGCATTCTGCTTTGGTGACACACGTTGGGCTTTCATCTCTGCAAAACAAGCTGCCCATTCAGCTTTCTATATGTCGACATTAGCGTCCGAAGCTTGGGCTGAGCTTTCTTCTTTCTCCTTTTCTTTCTCCACTTCATCCAGCTTCTCAAATGTAGCACTGCCAAAAGTATCACCCAAGTTGGGTATAACATTACCTTCGTGGTCAGTGTACTCTGGATAATGTTCAACAATGACGTCCTCGATCTCAATTTCATCAACATCGTTCAGCTCATCGTCACTAGCCACATCAACTTTTGGAGCATCTTTTACCAGCTCATCAGGATTCAGCCTGAATATTTCAGCAAGTTGTTCTTCTATTAAGTCATGTATGATCTCTCCCTCTTCTGGAGTGTAGCTCACAGATCTCCTTACTATCCCTTGCAAGTCAAGAATCATGGTTAATTGAGACTTGACCTGCTGAAGGGGTTGACATCATACTCATCTACTTGTTGAGCTTCATCTATTTGATTAAACATTAATCACATCACACATAAGTCATCATATAAAGCATTTAAACATAAACACAGATGATGGTTAATTACATTAATGTAATATATAATTCAAGTACAAAAGTTTTTAAATACAAAAACATCTAATCATTACTTTTGTCTTGAATAGTGGATTCTTCAGCTGGAGGAGCGGAGGATAAGGCTCCTTGATCTTGGTTTCTTTTTGTTCGCCTCTCCTTAGCTTGAGAATTTGAGGCTGACGCAGGTGAATCACCTTCCTGATCATCATCATCCTCTTTATCTTTACCACTCAGTCCTTCTTCATCAACATTTTCTTCAAAATCATCTTCATCCTCATAATCATCATCATCATCATCATCATCATCATCATCATCATCATCATCATCATCATATCATCATCATCACCATCACCATCATCACCATCACCATCCTTGATCTTTAGAGGCTCACTGTTGGACCCTTTCAGCTTTAGCAGTATCTTCTTATTTTTCTTCTCAAGCTCCTCAATTCTCTTCACCGAAGCCATCACCAGCTCATTTTGACTAGTAAGCGCATGGTGAGCTCAGCCTAGAGCCCTCTCGTACTGATCACTCCTCTCAGTCAGTTGTGTAATCTACTTTCCTTGGGCGTTGTTGATCGCTATCAGCTGGTTAATCTGATTTGCCCTCATACGATCTGTAACTAACAGCTTTAGCACCAACCTATTGAGGTTTGCCAGCTGTACCTCTAACCCAACATTGGGTAGAGTGGAGTCATGGGTCATTGGGGCTTGGGTGGATGTCCCGGCTTGGTGGGTGGTGGTATTGGTGGTAGATGTGCTGAATATGGGAGATGGAATGGGAGTGGGATGTGGTGGAGTGGCTGTGGTAATGGTGGTAGGTGATGTGGTAGGTGTGGTAGCTGTAGTGGTGGGTGTGACAGTGGTGGTGGTGTCTGAAGAGGTAATCAAAGTAAATCTTGGCCTCTTGCCCTTCGTCCTGTATGGTTGGGCCATCCTCTTCATCCTTGAGCCCTTTGCCACAGGCGCTCCCCCTTGGCTACTGGGCTGGTCAGGGGTGTAGGAAGGATCAGTGACATCAGTAGCATCACCCCTAGACTCATCCTAGCATCCACCAACCGCCCTGATCCCTCTCTCAGTGGCCACGACCCGGCTCCCAACCGACCGTACCAGAGGCTCATCATCTGTCTCCTCTTCTTCCTCTATCAGAAAATCAGGATGAATAACAGCTTACTCAGATCCACTTGGAGCCGAAGAAGTAGTAGGTGGAGGTGGTGAAGATATAGAAGAAGTATCAGTGGCGCGTGAAGTACTGGGATCTACATCTCCCCCACCTTGACCTTCATCTTGGTCATCATCATCGTCATCGTCATCAATGTGGCAGTCATGAGGGGCTCAGTATCTGAATCACTGTCATCGTGACGCCATTTCTTGCGAGCAGGCGCCACGTAATCATCCCTGGCCAAGTGCCCAAACAGTCTCCTGACAGGGGGCTTCACCTGCTTCCCCCTGTAAACTTTCATCCTACCTAAGGTGGTATCATCCATCACCTCAAGCACCACTGCATCATCTCTCTCCTTTGGCAGCATAGGAAGCTTCTCATCTATGATCATCTGTAAGAAGCGTGGATACATATAGAAGTCTTCCTTGCCTTTAGCCTCAAGGTTCTCGATCAGATAGGAGAAGATCATGCGAGAGACAATGAACTGGTGGTTCAGTACCAGTGCAACGTATGCATTCTGAATTTGGTCGGAGAGCTCGTCAAATCCTCCACGCCTGGAGGCTATACACTTCAGGATAACATGTGCCAGATACTTGAACTGAGGGCACATGTTGCTCTTGTTCAGTACACCGACATTTAAGTCACCGGCGTACTTGATCCTCACGAAGCATCCCCGGACAGTCAGGGGATGAAGCTTAGTTGGGTAGGCTCCGTCCTCACCCAAATCTAAGACCCGCCTCAGATCAGCCTCAGTGATTTCAATCTCTTCACCAAAAATGGAGCTCTGTATACGGTGTGGCTCAACGGACCGGTCAACTCTGGCGCTTTCCCAGAATGCCTGCTGTATGGATCTGTAAGGTGTGCATGGTGTTGAAATAGCTTTGAAGATCCTCGATCTCCTAAGAAATGCAATAATCCCAGCAAACTCGGAAGCATTCCGAGTGGTGGCATCCAAGTGAGCACAGATGTTGTGCTCTGGGGTCATGGTCCATCTATCAGTCATGGTTCTGTAACACAATAAACATATACATTAGAGATGTGCATAACAGAAGACAGTAGAAACTTAAACTGTTTTGATCAACTAGGTCAGTCGTGCGATTGAGCCTGCGACTGAGTTCAGTCGTGCGATTGAGCCTGCGACTGAGTTCAGTCGTGCGATTGAGCCTGCGATTGAATCAGTCGTGCGACTGAACCCATGTGCATGATTCATACGTGCGATTGAATCGTGCGTCTGGCTTAATCGTGCGACTGAAGTTCATTCGGAGTGTCCATTCGCAGAAGGCTCTGTGCGACACTCTGACCTTGAATCTTGGTCAAAACTTGATGTTAGACGTCGTGTTTAGACTCATTAGGATCGCAGAGAATCTAAATAGCACTTAATATCCTTTAAGTTAACTTTAATGTCCATTTCCGTGGTCTATTTTAGGGTTTAACTGATTTCTTGATTTTAGTCGATTTTGTCATTTAGGGTTTGATTTCACCGGCCATTTTGATCGATTTCAGTCCCACAATACCTGTAGATGAATAAGAAACCGGTTAGGATCACAATCGCAAGTAATCAAGCTAGAACGAAATTTGGGCAGAGTGTCTACGTATGAGAAGGTTTTTGAACGATTTGAGGGGTGGTGAGAAATGCGACCGACTCACCCCTCTTTTATACTGTCTTAATATTCAATTGTACGACTGGACCCATACGCATGTTCCAGTCGTGCGACTGAGCCCATACTCATGCTTCAATCGTGCGACTGGTGTTCAGTCGTGCGACTGGCTCATACTTCTTCATCCAGTCGTACGAATGGTTCATTCTGGTGATCCATTCGTATGGATGTTCCATACTCATGGTCCAATCGTATGATTGCCCTATACTCATGGTCCATTCGTGCGATTAGCTCATACTTATGGTCCAATCGTGCGATTGGCTCATACTTATGATTCAATTGTGCGATTGGCTCATACTTATGAGTTTGACCTCGGACACTTTTACACACTTAAAGTTTTACCTTTTGATATAACATTATTGTAAGGCCCCGTTCCCGGGACACCTACAGTTGGTCATTCATCGCACATAAAATATATAATTACATTTGCATTAAGAAAAACATTGCAGCGGAAACATTCAAAAATGACATCTCGTTCCATTATAAACACTTTTGCCAAATAATACATCATTATCCGGTTACAAAATACATGTTTGCATTACATCACAAAAGCTTTATAAATGGATGCCATCCCAAAAGAGCCGAGTAGCCTTGCCGTGCCATCCTCAGCAATCATTTACCTGTCAACTGGAAAACGTATAAAAAGTCAGCGTTGCTGAGTGAGTTCTAGTTTTATAATAAAACATACTTTACTTTCATTAAAACTATTCCTTCTATCATGCGATCATTCAACATACGTATACACAGATAATGTCATTATTATCTTTCATCACATTCATTATCTTTCGTTCCTTCCATTCATCCATTCTTCCGAGTCTTTTGCGACAACATAGTCGCTCACCTCAATAGCAATCTCAATGATTGCATGCTATCCGAGTCTTTTGCAGCCCTAGGGTTGCTCACCTCATTGCTCATATTAATGATAGCGAGCTATCCGAGTCTTTTGCAACAACAAGGTTGCTCACCCCAAGGCAACATCACGATAGCACATTACTCGAGTCTTTTGCAACGACAAGGTTGCTCACCCCATAGGCAATCTAAATGATTGCACTTCATCCGAGTCTTTTGCAACACAAAGTCGCTCACCCCATATATATGCTTGCAAGCCTTTCTTTCGTTCATTCATCATTCATTAATGCATGCATTCTTACTTCATGTTCCTCTCTCATTATCTTTTGCTTTACATTACATAATACTTCATTCATTCATTAACATGACATGTAAAGCCACAAGAAAGATAAACATACATCATAATAGGGAACATATCATACACATTCATCATCATCACACAGGGCAACATTATACATACATAACATGCATAAACATGCAACATCATCATCATCATGTCCTACATGCTCTCTAAGGCCATAACCGTCCTCTTACATGCTCTTACGGGTTACTTTACGTCAAAACTTACATCTGCACCTTTCCCCGAAGGCCAGAAGTCAAACTACACATTCCTTCGAGTGCAACAGCCCTATTCGGGCGTATGGACACCCTTCAGTCGCATGGCCTCCATGCGACTGAACATCATGCGACTGGACTCATGCGGATGATCATCTATGCGAATGAACATTCAATCGTGCGTATGGACCTTGTGCGAATGGGACTACTGCGAATGGGCACCTATGCGACTGACCTCATGCGAATGGACTCATGCGACTAAGCATCTATGCGACTGAACCCTCAGTCGTGCGATCCCCCATGCGACTGGACTCCCAGTCGTGCGACTGAAGCCTTAGTCGTGCGATTGAACCCTCAATCGTGCGAATGAATCCCAATCGTGCGAATGACCCTCAATCGCCTCTCATTCGGCCGTATGTCTCCATTCGGTCGCCTAGCCCTAGTTGATGCAGAATGGAGTTCATCCCGAACCCAATCTGCCATTTTCGGCCTCCAAGCTCATCCAAACCCATTCTAAGCCTAAATTAACCCTCCTGGACCTTAGGAATGCATACCATAACACCATACAAGCACACACAAGCCCGGAAACATACACGAAACGCATTATACACATCACACCCAAATGGGTCAAACACATACTCACACAAAAACGGGTTTTAACATTTTCCAACCCCAAAATCAGTTGAAAACAAGTAAAAGTGGGGTCCTAGAACTCACACAATCGAGCACAACGACAAGGGCTTCGATTTGGCTTGCTACTCGACGAGTTTGGACACCCGAATCACCCGAAACACCCCTTTTTGTCTTTTTCTTCTCCTTTCTCTCTTCTCTTCTCTAAGATGGCTGAAATATGGGGGAAATGGGGAGAGTTGGCTGCCCTCTCCCCACTAATATCACCTCATTTCCCGACTTTTCTTCGTTGGCGAGTTTGGTCCCTTGACTTTGAACTTTATTTCTTTTTCTTTCTTCGCCGGCTTCAAAATAATAAATATCCGGGTGTTACAAGTCCACCCCCCTTAAATAGGTTTCGTCCCTGAAAGCTGTTATTCTTCGAACAAACGTGGATAATGCTGTCTCATTTCTTCCTCAGTCTCCCACGTTGACTCGGATCCCTTCCTGTGCTTCCACTGTACACGCACAAGAGGAACCACTTTATTCCTTAGCCTTTTCTCCTTTCGGTCGATGATTGCCACTGGTTGCTCCACATAATTGAGCCGTTCGTCTACCTCGATATCTTCCAATGGAACAATCATATCTTCATCTGCCAAACACTTCCTCAGATGAGATACATGGAATGTCGGGTGAATTCCACTTAACTCATCCGGTAACTCCAGTCTATAGGCCACCTTTCCTACTCGAGCAATGATTCGGAAAGGGCCTATATACCTGGGGCTCAACTTGCCCCGCTTTCGGAAGCGAATGATACCCTTCCAAGGTGAGACCTTCAACATAACCCGGTCACCCACCTGGAACTCAATCGGCTTGCGTTGTTTATCAGCATACGACTTCTGTCTGTCTTTGGCTGCCTTCATAAAGGCTTTAATCTTCTCAAGCTTCTCAGTCGTAGCCTCGATTACCTCGACGCTCCCCAATTCCTTCTGACCAATATCACCCCAACAAACGGGTGTTCTGCATCTCCTGCCGTATAGCATCTCATAGGGAGGCATACCAATGCTGGCATGATAGCTGTTGTTGTATGAGAATTCGGCTAACGGTAGGTGGTCATCCCAACTTCCACTGAAATCAATCACACATGCCCGAAGCATGTCTTCCAGTGTCTGAATGGTCCTTTCTGACTGACCATCAGTCTGGGGATGATAAGCCGTGCTGATATGTAACCTCGTCCCCATAGCGTCGTGGAACTTCTTCCAAAATTTAGATGTAAACCGGGTGTCGCGATCCGACACAATAGACACCGGCACACCATGACGAGTTACAATTTCCTTGATGAACAGATCAGCCAACCTCTCTGATGAATATGTCTCACGGATCGGTAGGAAGTGAGCACTCTTCGTCAACCGGTCAACTATCACCCATATGGCATCATACCCTTTCAGGGTACGTGACAGCTTTGTAATGAAATCCATGGTGATGTGCTCCCACTTCCATTCCGGTATATCCAGAGGTTGTATCTTTCCATACGGCTTTTGGTGCTCGGCCTTCACCTGTAAGCAAGTGAGACACTTACTCACATACTCCACCACATCGCGCTTCATACCCGGCCACCAATAATCTTTCTTCATATCATGGTACATCTTCGTGGCACCAGGATGAATGGAGTATCGAGTCTTGTGAGCTTCATCCATAATCTTCACCCGTAGATTCGAGGAATCCACACACGACCGAATCGGGTTCTAACACCGAGTGTGTTTTCACCCAATTCCCCAACCAAACCTCTCATTCTTTCAGAGTTAAGATGATCTTCTTTCAATGCCTCATCTTGAAAGTCTTTGACCTGCTTCATCACCTCGGAGGTCATGATCAACTGATATGCCTTCACCCGAATCGGCTCGGGTCTCTCCTTCCGGCAAAGGGCATCAGCCACCACATTGGCCTTGCCCGGATGGTAGTGGATTTCACAGTCATAATCCTTTATCAGTTCCAACCACCGTCTCTGTCTCATGTTCAGATCCTTCTGCTTAAAGAAGTACTTCAGACTCTTGTGGTCAGTGAATATAGTGCACTTCGTCCAGTAAAGGTAGTGCCTCCAAATCTTTTATGCAAAGACCACGACTGCCAGCTCCAAGTCATGAGTAGGATAATTGACCTTATGGACCTTCAACTGTCGGGATGCATAGGCTATAACCTTTCCTCTCTGCATTAACACGCACCCCAACCCCGAGTAAGAAGCATCGGAATAAACCACCAGATCTTCACTTCCATCGGGTAATGACAGAACAGGAGCTTGAGTCAATCTCGCCTTCAATTCTTCAAACGCCTTCTCTTGAGCTTGACCCCATACGAACTTCACATCTTTTCGGGTCAGCTTAGTCAGTGGAGAAGCAATCTTAGAGAAGTCTTGGATAAATCTTCTATAGTAGCCCGCTAAACCCAAGAAGCTACGAATCTCGGATGGCGTCTTTGGTGACTTCCATTGCATAACCACTTCCACTTTCGCTGGGTCCACCATAATCCCATCAGGATTCACCACGTGACCCAAGAATTGAACCTCGCGAAACCAGAACGCGCACTTGGAGAATTTAGCATACAACTTCTCCCTTCTCAACGTCTCTAGAACTTCCCGAATGTGACCGGCGTGCTCTGCTTCGCTCCTCGAGTAAATCAGGATATCATCAATAAACACGATCACTGATTTATCCAACATAGGCCGACACACACGGTTCATCAAATCCATAAAAGCAGCTGGCGCGTTGGTCAAGCCAAAAGACATGACAAGAAACTCATAGTGACCATAGCGCGTACGGAAAGCTGTTTTAGGAATATCATGCTCCTTCACCTTCAACTGATGATAACCAGATCGAAGATCTATTCTCGAAAACCAACTGGCACCCTGAAGCTGATCGAACAAATCATCTATCCTCGGTAAGGGGTATCGGTTCTTCACTATCAACTTGTTCAGCTCGCGGTAGTCGATGCACATCCTCATACTACCGTCCTTCTTCTTTACAAACAGGACCGGAGCACCCCAAGGAGAGATACTCGGTCTAATGAACCCCTTATCAAGCAACTCTTGCAACTGCTCCATCAACTCTTTCATCTCCGTCGGAGCCAACCAATACGGTGCCTTGGCGACAGGTTGGGCACCCGGTATTAGATCAATCTGAAATTCAATCTCTCTGTCAGGTGGCACTCCTGATAAGTCTTCTGGGAACACATCTGGAAAGTCACACACAACCGGTACATCGGCTAGTTGTGGTGTTGGCGTATCCACATCCCTTACATAAGCCAAGTAGGCACTACATCCACGCCTCATACACCTTCCCGCCACCGCCATCGAGATCACCTTCGGAATCGTAGTAACCCGATCACCATAAACCGTTACTGAACTACCGTCAGGCACCGACAACCAAATCATCTTCTTGCGACACACAATGTTCGCCTCGAAGTCCGCTAACCAATCCATCCCAAGGACCAAATCAAAACCACCTAAGGTCATCACAAACGGTCTAACAGGAAACTTATGACCCTCGAGTTCCACATCACAGTTCTCTATCATCTCAGAAATCCTGGTAGACTTACCTATGACAGTTTCTACATCAAAGGGCGCATCAACACGTCTACTACTAACAGGCAGCTTGGCACAGAAAGCAGCAGAAATAAAACTTTTACTGGCACCCGAATCAAATAACACAGAAGCTAAAGTTTGGTTCACCAGAAACATGCCGAACATGACATCAGGGTCCGTTCTAGCTTCCTCATGTGTCATGGTGAATGCCCTGGCGCTCGCCCTCGGTCCTTCACCCCCTGTCTTCTTCGCCCCAGAGCTCTCAGCCCTCGGCCTCTTGCAATCTTTGAACACGTGACCCTCTTCACCACAGTTAAAGCACCGGACCGTACGACAGTCCTTTGCCATGTGCCCCGCCTTTCCACACTTGAAGCACAAGTTTGACCCCAACCTGCACTCCCCACTATGCTCCCGTCCACACTTACCACACCTTCTCGATCCCGCACCCGACATGACCACACGACGATCATCCACCCGTGCCTCTTATTACCCATCGAGGCATTACCCCGACCAAACCTCTTCCCCTGCCAGTTCCGATCACCATCGCTCTTCCTGCCACCATCAGTCACCACCACCGTTCTTTCATCATACAGTCTCCCCGCCAAATCCACCGCCGACCTAAACATGCTCGGCCGGGCAGCGATCATGTGCCTGCGAATATCCGCTGGCAAACCCTGTATATACCTCTTGATCTTTCGGGACAGAGGTCTCACCTGATCCGGCACCAAACGTGCCATCTCGTTGAATTTCGTGGTGTACTGTTGGTGTGTCATGGTTCCCGCCTCCAGTTGCAAGAACTCCCTCTCAACCTTATCCATCTCCCTGTGAGGACAGAACTCCTCAATCATCATCTTCTTCAGTTCGGGCCACCTCATTCTCCCGATTGCCCGATTACCCTCCGCTTGGACAATGTTGTCCCACCAGCATAGTGCCGAGTCCACAAATGAATGGGTGGCAAACTTTACTTTTTGATCTTCCCGGCACTCGCTGATGTCGAGAACAGCCTCCATTTCTCTCACCCATCGGTGAGCAGCAGCAGCATTGCCATTACCGTCAAAAGTAGGGGGCTTGCATCTCATAAACACCCCGTAGTTACAGCCTCGTGTCACCTCTCGCACGGGCTCCTCTTCCTCTTCCTCCTCATTATCGGAGAAAATCGTTTCTGGCTCCGGTTGCTCCCCCGAGGCCCTGTTTCTCTCCTTCCTTTCTCCCTCCTTCACAGCTTTGATGACTTCGGTCACCACAGACGGTAAGATTGTCTGCATGACCTGATGTACTTCCTCAACAACAGCCTCCTTTACCGAGGCCCTCAAGTTTGCACTCTCATCCCCAGCCTCCGGATGAGGGGTTTCAGGTTCTGCAGGAACCTCCTTCTCAGCTCTAGGCCTCCCTCTTTTAGGGCGTGGTTCAGCATCAGGGCCACCACGGCCTCCACCCCTAGAAGCTCTAGAAGATCTACCACCAGCCATTCTCTATCACACTGAAAGATTCAAAGACCAACACGGTCATTCAAGGAAACAACTCAGTTTATGTCAAGTATAGTAAGTCCCTAATTACAGTGGCCAGTTGTGATTAGCCACTTACTGTACTCTTCATACCCCAAGTATTACCTGTCCTGACTACATCAGTATTCAAATCTACATATAACAGATAACCACATACCATGCGCACTTAAACCGATTAACTTTAAGAAAATACCTGATGGCACGAAGCTACTCAGTTTGGCATCCCATTCCCCTTTCGTCCCATTTCCAGTTTAAGTTAAGGTTTATTTTGAAAATTTACCCATTTCACTTAAACTTTGGCTCTGATACCAACTTGTAAGGCCCGTTCCCAGGACACCTACAGTTGGTCATTCATCGCACATAAAATATATAATTACATTTGCATTAAGAAAAACATTGCAGCGGAAACATTCAAAAATGACATCTCGTTCCATTATAAACACTTTTGCCAAATAATACATCATTATCCGGTTACAAAATACATGTTTGCATTACATCACAAAAGCTTTATAAATGGATGCCATCCCAAAAGAGCCGAGTAGCCTTGCCGTGCCATCCTCAGCAATCATTTACCTGCCAACTGGAAAACGTATAAAAAGTCAGCGTTGCTGAGTGAGTTCTAGTTTTATAATAAAACATACTTTACTTTCATTAAAACTATTCCTTTTATCATGCGATCATTCAATATACGTATACACAGATAATGTCATTATTATCTTTCATCTCATTCATTATCTTTCGTTCCTTCCATTCATCCATTCTTCCGAGTCTTTTGCGACAACATAGTCGCTCACCTCAATAGCAATCTCAATGATTGCACGCTATCCGAGTCTTTTGCAGCCCTAGGGTTGCTCACCTCATTGCCCATATTAATGATAGCGAGCTATCCGAGTCTTTTACAACAACAAGGTTGCTCACCCCAAGGCAACATCACGATAGCACATTACTCGAGTCTTTTGCAACGACAAGGTTGCTCACCTCATAGGCAATCTAAATGATTGCACTTCATCCGAGTCTTTTGCAACACAAAGTCGCTCACCCCATATATATGCTTGCAAGCCTTTCTTTCGTTCATTCATCATTCATTAATGCATGCATTCTTACTTCATGTTCCTCTCTCATTATCTTTCGCTTTACATTACATAATACTTCATTCATTCATTAACATGACATGTAAAGCCACAAGAAAGATAAACATACATCATAATAGGGAACATATCATACACATTCATCATCATCATACAGGGCAACATTATGCATACATAACATGCATAAACATGCAACATCATCATCATCATGCCCTACATGCTCTCTAAGGCCATAACCGTCCTCTTACATGCTCTTACGGGTTACTTTACGTCAAAACTTACATCTGCACCTTCCCCCAAAGGCCAGAAGTCAAACTACACATTCCTTCGAGTGTAACAGCCCTATTCGGGCGTATGGACACCCTTCAGTCGCATGGCCTCCATGCGACTGAACATCATGCGACTGGACTCATGCGGATGATCATCTATGCGAATGAACATTCAATCGTGCGTATGGACCTTGTGCGAATGGGACTACTGCGAATGGGCACCTATGCGACTGACCTCATGCGAATGGACTCATGCGACTAAGCATCTATGCGACTGAACCCTCAGTCGTGCGATCCCCCGTGCGACTGGACTCCTAGTCGTGCGACTGACCCTCAATCGCCTCTCATTCGGCCGTATGGCCTCCATTCGGTCGCCTAGCCCTAGCTGATGCAAAATGGAGTTCATCCCGAACCCAATCTGCCATTTTCGGCCTCCAAGCTCATCCAAACCCATTCTAAGCCTAAATTAACCCTCCTGGACCTTAGGAATGCATACCATAACACCATACAAGCACACACAAGCCCGGAAACATACACGAAACGCATTATACACATCACACCCAAATGGGTCAAACACATACTCACACAAAAACGGGTTTTAACATTTTCCAGCCCCAAAATCAGTTGAAAACAAGTAAAAGTGGTCCTAGAACTCACACAATCAAGCACAACGAGAAGGGCTTCGATTTGGCTTGCTACTCGACGAGTTTGGACACCCGAATCACCCGAAACACCCCTTTTTCTCTTTTTCTTCTCCTTTCTCTCTTCTCTTCTCTAAGATGGCTGAAATTTTGGGGAAATGGGGAGAGTTGGCTGCCCTCTCCCTACTAATATCACCTCATTTCCCGACTTTTCTTCATTGGCGAGTTTGATCCCTCGACGTTGAACTTTATTTCTTTTTCTGTCTTCGCCGGCTTCAAAATAATAAATATCCGGGTGTTACAATTATGCACAATGATCATCTTAGACATGACCTTTTATTTTGACACACATTTGATTACCTCAGACATGATCCTCTTAATTTTAAACCATTTGATCACCTCAGACGTGATCCTTTTAATTTGAAAACCTTTGATCACCTCAGACGTGATCCTTTTAATTTGAAACTGATTGGTCACCTCAGACGTGACCCTTTTAGTGAGTGATCCACAAAATTCATCTAGTTGTATAGTCCGACTTTTACCTAACGAAAAAAAACTAGAAAAACAGAAAAACAACTTGAAATTTAAAAGAAAAACAAGAAATATTTTTGGGTTTTTGATTAGAGATGGATTGAAATCTTTTAGAAAACCGTCTAGCAGATTTTTCTTTCTGAACAACACAACTTCAAGTTAATTTGATCATTTCTGGAACGATTCATTATGGAATCATACAGGTATAACAGAATCATTTGAGATAGTTTAATAAAACATTTTGATGCTAGATTCTTGTTTTGACTGAGAGTCAATAGAAAATTTAGATAATCATACTAGAGCTATAAGATGCACACAATGATTTTGACTATCAAGAATTGCAGCCACGATGATTTTCAGTATATTTGTCCTCTTAAATCCATACACAGATTTTTGACACACACTGGTGATGAGTTAGGTTATATTATTTCAACAAGCATTTGTGGATCCCACACTTCTATGGTAATCAACATTTCTCAGGAGATTTTTGAGCGGTCTACGGGTATTTGACAAGAAGAGACTATTCTAAGAGCTTTTAAAGAGATGCCAAGCCTCAGGTCAATGCCATCGCACAACAGAGAGGCGCAAACAACAATGAATTCTAGAATATTTAGGTTATGCTTATCCTCAGGTCAGTGCCATCGCACAGTAGAGAGGCACACAACCTATCTTCTTGTGAGAGCATTTTTCTTTTCTTTTTGCACGTAACACACCAACAACATTAGTCATTAGCTTGATTACGCTTAAACAATTATTTTCATGTGCTTTGCTCATTTTTATGGTCATCCGCACACATTTGTGGCGTTTATTTTGCTCGTCACCCCTTAATGGAAATACGTTGATTGTGTTAACAAGGGATAAGATGGGAACCCACAGCAGGTTGAACACTTTATTTTGAATTTAAATCACCAATGAGGTCTACTCATCTATTATGCTGAATCTACCAACACATCATACAATGGACTAGCAACCTCTAGGTCTACTTTCTCTATGTTACCTCAGTAGCAGACTAGTTTTACTATCTTTTTTTCTTTTATTTTGCTTAGACTTTTCAGATTTATAATTTGAATTTTGCATCTTAATCATTTAGGTGCTTTTGAGGTCCCACACAATTTATTCCCTGTGTACTATCATTTTCCATAAGCATTGAATCAGAATCACAAATTTGATTTCATTTCTTTTAGCTAAGCTGCTCTCCTCCCTTGTTTTTTTAAGTAACTAAATACTGCAGAATTAAATACTAAACTAACTTATTCCCCCCCTAAAATACTAAAACCAAAAATCTTTTTGTGTTTTTTGATTTTAATAGACAGGAAAATAAAATAAATAAAAAGAAACTAAAAACCTGTCGGTCTACGCAATTTCTTCTTCTAGAATCACTTCACTTTTCTTTTTCACGCCATTAACCTCTAACAGATATAAAAACCACGGTTTATCAAATGATTTTGTGTAGAGGTCAGCGCGTTGAAAATCCGTATTAATTTTAACAACATCGATTAATTGCTTTTCAAAACAGTCACGTATAAAGTGATATTTAATAGCGATGTGTTTAGTTTTAGGATGTTGGATTGGATTTTTGATGACATCAATAGCAGCAGAATTATCAATAAAAATAGGGGTGTTAGAAAATTGCAAACCGTAATTGCACATTTGCTGTTGAATCCAAATGATTTGAGAAAAACAACTTGCAGCAGCAACATATTCAGCTTCACAAGTTGACAGCACAACTGATGTCTGCTTCTTACACTGCCAGGTGACTAACCGTCTACCAAAGAACTGACATCTCGCAGATATTGACTTGTAATTCATCTTGCAACCACCATAGTCCGAGTCACTATACGCTGTAAGCTCAAAGTCGTCATCATGAGGATACCACAACCCGAGTGTTGGTGTACCCTTCAGATAACGAAAGATCCGTTTAACTCCGATGAGATGATTCACTTTTGGTTTTGCCTGATATCTGGAACAAAGACACGTTGCGTACATAATATCAGGACGAGAGGCTGTGAGGTACATTAGGGATCCGATCATTCCTCTGTACATTGTAGCATCAACCAGATCACCATTTTCGTCGGGTGCCACATCGTGGTTAGTGGCAAGTGGAGTTCCAGCAACTAAAGTATTCTCCATGTCGAACCGACTGAGCATATCACCTACATATTTTGTCTGATGCAGGAAGATTCCTTTGGGTGTCTGATCCACCTGTTGTCCAAGGAAGAACTTCATCTCCCCCATAGCACTCATCTCAAACTCTGCTTTCATTACAGATTCAAATTCTTTACATAATTCTTCATTCTTGGAACCGAAGATTATGTCATCAACATATATCTGTACCAGTAATAAATCACCATCTTTTTCTTTGATGAATAACGTACAGTCAATAACTCCTCTGCGAAAACCATGTTTCACTAGATGAGTTGAGAGTTTCTCATACCAGGCTTTAGGGGCTTGATGGAGCCCGTAGAGAGCCTTGTCCGGTTTGTAAACACTATCCTGATGATAAGGATCCTCGAATCCTTCAGGTTAACTGACGTAGACTGTCTCACGAATTTCACCGTGAAGGAATGCACTTTTTACATCTAGTTGATATACTTTAATCTTCATGTAGGATGCATAGGCTAGAAAGATAAGGATTGCTTCCATTCGAGCCACAGGTGCAAACACTTCATTGTAGTCAATGCCTTCGACTTTTCTGAACCCTTGAACCACAAGCCGAGCTTTATTCCGAATTATTACCCCTTGATCATCTTTCTTACACTTCATGACCCATTTCGTGCCAATCACCTTAGCACCTTTTGGTCTGTCCACAAGGGTCCATACTCCTAACTTCTTGAACTGTAGGAGTTCTTCTTGCATTGCACTGACCCATGCCTCATCGTTTAGGGCTCCACTCACATATTTTGGCTCAAATTGAGACACAAAACATCGATATGCACCATCGTGAAGATATCATTTTTCCATGACTGAGGCATAATTAGCTGAGTATAGCTGATTTCTTGTTTGTACTCCTGATCGAACATCTCCAATGACGTTGTCCAAGGGATGATAAACATTAATCCGGGATCCAGGAGTGGTGGGAACAACTACCTCATTATCCAGATTGTGTAACCCAAGTTCAATATCTGAAGCTGTTGGAGTATGAGGTTCCGAAGTGTCAGAGGCATCAGGATGTGATGCTTGTGTACTTTCATTAGTGGGAACCAGTTCCTCCTGTTCCACATTTGTAGTATCAACTGCTTTATTATCAGAGGAAGAATCACTTACTTCAAGCTCTTCCCCTAAAGGGCTAGAAATATCATCTAGTGGAGTCGTTGATGTTGAGTCTGGTAGTGGAGCATTCAGAACATCGTACATCATCCTCGCAGAAAGCTCATCATCAGTATACGAAGGCTGTAGATTGAAGGATTTAAAGAATCCCTCATAGTCGAAGAAGAAGGAGGGTCCTTTTCTAGCAGGGGGTGGTGTATCTTTGAACACCAACATTGCATCACACTTCTACCTGACCCGTAGAGTTGTTATAAACTCTCTTGTCTGGTATGCTGTATCCGAGAAAAATAACTTCGTCTGCCTTCTCACTAAACTTCCCAGTCTGAGTTTTCTTCAACAACATGCACGGTGCGCCAAACGGTTCAAAATACACCAAGTTGGGTTTACGTTGCTGGAGCAGTTCATAACATATTTTCCCATGTCGTTTGACCACTAAGACTCGATTGAGCATGTAACAAGCATTAGCCACTGCCTCATTCCAGAATTGAATAGGCAGTTTCAAGTCAGCTAGCATTGTCCTGGAGGTCTCTATCAGGCTCTGATTTTTCCTTTCAGCAACGCCATTCATCTGTGGAGTGTAGGCAGATGTAAAATTCCTTTCTCTATAGAGAATGCCTCCATCCACTGATTCTTGAACTCTGTGTCGTTGTCTGATCGAATCTGCCTTACTTTCAGCTTGTAGAGTGATTCCAAAGTAGTAACTAGATGTTTGAATGATTCAAAATTTTCTGATTTGGCTTTCAGAAACATCACCCAAGAAAATCTTGAGTAATCATTCGTTACTACAAAGCAATACAGATCTCCAGCAATGCACTTTGTACTGATAGGGCCAAACAAATCCATGTGTAGAAGCTCAAGAGGTAGATCAATTGAATGAACTTTCTTTGACTTGTGAGACTTCTTGGTCTGTTTCCCTTTCTTACATGCTACGCAAAAATCTGGAAGTTGGAAGTTCTTGACAGTTACTCCATTCACTAAATCATTTTGAACTAAATGATTCATCTTCCTTGGATTAATGTGTCCCATTCTCCTATGTCAAGAGATTGAATCCCTCTCAGTTGCCTTTGACAGGAAGCATTGAACAGTGTGATCAGTTGTGGAGGCTTTTGATAGATCCAAGACATAAAAGTCGTTATATCTTGAAGTTGGCATAAGAATTTTATCCTCCTCAATCACATAGTCCTTCTTCAACATGTAGCACTTCTTGTTGTCAAATACAACCTTAAATCCTTTATCATAGATCTGGGAGACTGAAAGCAAGTTATTCTGTAGTTGTTGAACGTAGTTGACCTTGTCAAACTTCACTTTCTCATTTCCCACTTTGCCTTGAGCGGTGATGTAACCTCCTTTATTCCCAGCAAATGAAACATGTCCCCCTTTAACTTTTCTGACGTTGAAAAGGAGAGACGAATTCCCTGTCATGTGCCTGGATGCCCCACTATCAACAATCCAGGTATTAGTGATAGCGCTGTAGCGGACACCCTACACATACAAAAGAAATGATTAGTTTAGGTTTGGGACCCAAGCCTTAACTGGCTTGGGTGACCCGGAGGAATCACACATCATAAACTCAACCCATTGTCTTTTAGAGGATGAGGGTATATCTTTCTTCTTATTGTTCTCACTATCAGACCCGATACTTGATTTTTCTTCCCATAAGCCAGTCTTGTGTAAGGCCTGTTTGTGTTAAACAGACACCTGACTTATGGTTTGAACTTTAGGTTCACTAACACTCTTAGGTGGAGTGTTAGATCTTGTTTTAGAAGAACTTGGTTTTGCATCAAAAAGTTCAATTTTCTTTTTGGGCGTCTGATAATAAGGACAATTAGGAGAAATATGTCCTTGTTTTCCACAATTGTAGCAAGATCTCCCTTCTACAGATTGAGGAAAACTTTTTTGTGATGTTGAGTTTAGTGAAGGTGTGAGATGTTTCTGGTTTGGTTTTGTCACTACTCTTTTAGATGTTTCATCCTTATTAACAAACTGAATTGTTTTAACATTTTGAACATCTTTAACTTGCACTTTGGTTGGACTTTGATGATTTATACGTTTGTGGTTAAGTGGTTTAGTCATTTTGGGTTCTGAAATGGACGTTGGTGAACCTGACCTTACATTAACCCTTTTGAATGCATCATTCAAATTCTCAACTGGAATCTTGCCTTTTGCTTTCAAAATAGACTCCTTCTGTTTAGTGTCAGATTTCACAGTCTTACTCGTGGAATCAGGATCACTAACTAGAGGAGTAGCCACCACATGATCCTTAATTGGGTTGTTATTAATAGGTTTACATTTTGTATTCAAAAGGATCTCATGTGGTGGTGGCACGACTTTGTATCCCAAACTTTCCCTATTGTTTTGTTCTTTCACTAAGTTCTATACTATGTGAGAAAAACTAGCCCAACTATGCAGTTTTTGTTTTAATGAATTAAACTCGACTTCCAAAACTGCTTTCTCCTTTTTGGTTTCTTCTAATGAATTTAAATAAAACTTTATATCATTATATTGATTTAAGGCAACAACCTCGGTTTCCCTTAGTTGTTTACCCAAAAGTTCTATCTTTTCTTTAAAACTGCACTCATTTTGTTTTAATATACGATTAGCTTTAGTGCAGAGTTTTAAGTCATTTACTAAGTTATCATTGTTTTCTAATAATTAGCAAATTTTAGATCAATGCTTTCCCTAAACTTTTCACATTCAGAACAATCATGTTTATTAAATAATTGATCTAAGGAACTTACCTGTGAGGAGTCAGTGGAATCAGCCATCAATGCAGAGGTTGACTCTTCTGTTGTTGGAGTTTCTAAACTTGTTGCTCTGAGCTCTTCCTCAACCAAGTGATTTACCATATTCGCAGCTTCTTTGGTATCCGACATCGCTTGCTCAGCTGTACTCTCACCTTCACTAGCAGACCCATCATCTACTGCTTCGACAAAAGCAATATTTGATTCTCTAGGAGAAACAAATCGGAAGGACCAGTCTTGTCCTTCATCACCTTGAGCAGTTAGTGCCTTAGTCTCTTTACTTGAAGAACTAGTTCAAACCATGTCTTTGTCTTGAAGGTTGAAAGTAGGAAATGGGTTACCATTTCCCATCTTCTTGGGCTTCACACATTCACGTTTAAAATGCCTGTTGGATCTAGATAGGCTGGTGCAACCAAAACGAAATCACTTAGACTATTTTGGTGCAACTAATAAAGGACTTCCGAAGCTAAGTGTGGAACTTCCAAAGGAAAAAGGAGCTCTTCCGAAGACAAAGTGTAAGACCAACGTCCGAAGGAAAACTCCAACTTCCAAAGACAAAGTATTTACTTCCGAAGATCAAGACTTAGAGTGAAAGATCAGAAGTTAACTTTCGAAGTATGAAAGAAGTCCTCAAGCCTCGGAAGTATAGAAGCCTCTTCCTAAGCATAAGTGGCTTTGGAAGAACTTGTTCTTCCAAAGCCAACTTACCTTCGGAAGATACTACTATTATCTAGTGGACATAAGTATGGTCTCCCTGACACTCCGCTGTAGACCTCTGAGATACTGCAAGGCGTTTTCTCAAAAGCCATGTAGTTGACCATACTTTATTCCACTATTTAACTTTATCAGTTAGTACAGTTGCCAACTTTAGTTGGTGACAAAAGGTAAGTCATGGACATGTTATGACTACCATATCTTAGATAATACTTTATCTAAGATACCTTAACTTTAGCATTGTAGTATATGCTTTAGTCTTAGGTTTCCAGTTGGTATCAAAGTATATCCGGCTGTAGGATCTAGTATATATAGTTTCTCATTGTACCTCATGTTTTATGCTTGTATGAGTCTTGTAATACTTTGAGTTGAGAATTAATATATACAAGTGCCTTGAAAATTATTTCCTTGTGTTCTTTGCCACTTATTATATTATTATCAACTCTTAGAAGAGATTCTACTTCATCTGATTTGAGTGTAATATAAGTGAGTTTGAGAGAAATCCAAGTGTTAAGTGACAAACCCGATCCTGCAATTGGTATGAGAGCTTTTTAGGGTCTTGATTGTGAGATCTTACCATCCTAATCAACCTATTTTTCACTCCTTCTTACTCCACACTCAAAATGGCCCTCAACAAGTCTGAAGTAGAGATGGGGACGATGACTAAAGCACCCATCATCACCCCTGAAAACTTCAGGTCATGGAGCAGACGAATGGAAGGCTATATCAGGTATCAAGACAACAAGATGTGGCAATCTATTGTCATTGGCCCGTATAAGCCAAAGGTAGCTGGTGGAAACGATGCGATGATAGAGAAAGTTGTTGAAGACTAATCTGATGAGGACCGGAAGAAGCTGGACATTGACAGCAATGCTATGACTGTTATCATGACTACAATTCCCAACTCCATCATGGTGGGGTTTGAGCATTGCAAGTCAGCCAAAGAACTGTTTGATGCACTTGCTCACATGTACTCCAGCTCAAATGACTCCAAGAAGGACTCACTGAAGCAGCAGTTCGAGAACTTCACCTACATTGCTGGAGAGACCCTCAGCCAGCAATACTTGAGGTACATGGATCTTATTTCTTCCTTTCAGTTTGTGGGAATTGCTCTTGAACTTAGAGACCTCACAAGAAAGTTCATGAGTGCACTCCCCAATGAGTGGACGTTCTACTGTGTCTCTATCAAGAGAACATAAAACCTGAACACACTCACCATGACCAAACTCTATGGCATCCTTGATGGATACCGTTTGGAAATGGAGAATAAGAGAGGTCATCAGACAAGCAGACCCTTGAGTCTTCCTACTAGCAACCCTTTTAATGGTTGCTGAAGGCTCAGGACCCTCCCAACCTCAACAGTACCTGACTTACACCCAGCAGCCATCCTGTTCTTCTTGGCCATACATCACATTTTCTGAGACTCCAAGGTCTCAACAAGCTCAGCAAAGTTCCTTTCAGGACAACTGTGCTTTTGTCTCAGGAAGTGGACACTCTAGTGATTATCAATATTGCTTTGATGATCTAGAGTGCTTCAGCCTAGATGATGTGGAATACGTGGACATAGTCCAACAAATAGCTCTCCTAACCTATAGAGCAAAGAAGTTCTTCAATAGAACTAGAAGGCAATTTCCCCAGAACCCAATCAACAGCAAATTTGAGGCTGACAAAACCAAGGCCAAATGTTACAACTGTAACCAACTTGGTCATTTTGCAAGGGAATGCAAGGCTCCCAAGTCGAATCCGGGAACCCCATAGGCCTCCACACATCCCTCTACACCAAAGCCCACTGGAAAGTCAACAGAGACAGCTGCAATGGCTCAAGAAGTTGACAGGAGCTTCATGGTACAGGATTTGACTCCTGCTCAAGCACTCATGGCCGGAGCAGATGACAATAAGGTATATGAACATCTCTGTACTCCTGCATGTATTGCTAAGGTTAAATTGTATCAGGACTACAATATGGAGATCAAATCCGATATTGAGTCTTTAAATATTTTGAAATCTGATTTTAAAAGGGCTGAATCTGACTATCAAAGAAAAATTGAAGAGTTGGAGAAAACTGTGTCCTTATTAAAACATGAACACACTGACTATAAGACTCAAATAAAGGATTTAATATCCAAATTGTCTGAGGCTCAAGCCCAGCTTGTCACAGCTGAGGCTCAAGCTAGGAAGTATGCTATTTCTGAGCAAAACTTCCAAGCCATTCTTGCATCATCCTCTTACTCAAAACTTCGTTACCAAAACAAAGGTGGGTTGGGAACCAATAAAATTGTTTCACCACACTCTTATAAGTCTATAAGACAACCAATGTGTGGTATTGAAGAGCAAGAGGTTCTGTGTGCTAACCCACCTTCTCATGAGTCAAAGAGTGATGCAACCATGGAGACCATCACAGGTAAGAACCAGGTAATTTTACCCAGTCCTACCGGTGATGATCAACCCCTGACCACTAAAGCTAGAAGAAGCAAAGCTAAGGCGGCCAAAAAAACTGCCAAGAAAGTGGCTGAGTCTAAGCTGAAGATAGACCCAAAGCAAAAGGGTGTATTCATCTCAGTTGGATTCCAAGTGGTAGGAAACTCTGATTCGGGAAAGGAGTGTAGTACCAGCACTCTTGTCCTACCAAAGGATCAGAAGTTAAAGGCAAAGGTTGCTGATGAAGAGAAAAGGAAAATGAAACAGCAATCCTCAAATTCCCAAAAGATAAACATTGCATGCATAATGTATGGTCTACAAAACCACATGGCCAAAGATTGTTACTACAATCCTGCTAGCATACATTATGCAAATAATGTTAAAAAGGAAGGAGTTAGGGAAGGTTTCTCATTTGGACCATATCAAATGGTTCAAGTGATGAAAAAGGGAAAGCTTGTTTCTGAAGCAAGGTTGCTTTCGGAAGAAGGTCCTTCTTCCGAAGGGAAAATGGCTTCGGAAACTAAAGCTGTCAAGACTCAAAAGAATAAAAGAGTCCCCTTGAGACCATCCTAGAAGAAGACTACTTCGGAAGAAAAGGTGGTGAAGCCTTCTTCCGAAAAGAAAGAAGCTTCGGAAGAATGCCAAGCTGCAAAAGCTTCAACAAGCTCATCCTCCATGATCAACCAAGGGATGGAATGGAAGATCAAGGAAGATGCTGCAGCCCAAATCTCTTCTTCAAAAACATCCATTGAACCCCCATGCATAAATTTTGGTTCAATTATGTCACTATCATTGGAAGAACCCAAGACCAACAAGGCTTGGGTTTCCAATCAAAACTAATCATCTCATCTTATGTGCAGGGACATCCATATGACAAGAATAACAATGTTTGGATTGTGGATAGTGGATGCTCCAGGCACATGACAGGAAACAAATCTCTCCTTCAACAATTTCAACATTATGATGGAGGTCCTGTCCAGTTTGGAGGTGAGCCCGGAGGATATATTTCTGGCAGAGGAAGTATATCCAACAGAAAATTAAAGGTGGACAGAGTTCACTTTGTCAAACAGCTTGAACACAGCCTGTTAAGTGTTCTCAGTTCTGTGATCAAAAGCATCAAATGCTCTTCACAGAACATGAGTGCATTATCCGCAAACCCGGGATGACAATTCCTCAGGAATTGGTGCTTCTTAGATCTCCCAGGAAAGGGGATATGTACAAGCTAGATATGAACAATGCTTCCCCAATGGGAGAAGTATCATGCTTTCTTTCCAAAGCTGATGGTGATGAGTCGACACTATGGCATAAACGAATGTGTCATGTAAATTTTAAGACAATGAATAAATTGGCTAAAAATAACTTGGTACATGGTTTGCCTAAAAGGAATTTTTCTGCAAAGATAACTGTGTTGCATGCCTGAAAGGGAAGCAACACAAGCATCTCATAAATCCAAAGTTGTTAACTCCATCACCACTCCATTACACTTATTGCGCGTGGATCTGTTTGGTCCCACAAGTATAATGAGCATTGGAAGGAAATCATATTGCCTTGTGATTGTTGATGATTTTACTAGATTTACATGGGTATTTTTTTTAAGAACCAAAGATGAAACTGTTGAAACTTTAAAATCTTTTATTCTTAAAATAGAAAATCAAATTGATCACAAGGTTAAAATAATTAGAAGTGATCAAGGGACTGAGTTTAAGAACCTCATTCTTGACTCATTCTGTAACTCAAAAGGGATTTCCAAACAATATAGTGCTCCCAGAACTCCTCAACAAAATGGTGTTGCTGAGAGGAGGAACATGACACTTATTGAGGCTGCTCGGACCATGTTAGCTGATTCAAAGCTACCTCTAACATTCTGGGCAGAGGCAGTCAGCACTGCATGCTATGTGCAGAACAGGGTTCTTGTAGTTAAGCCACATGGAAAAACCCCTTGTGAGCTATGGAACAAGAGGCCACCGTTCATTGGCTTTCTAAGGTCTTTTGGCAGCAGGTGTACCATACTTAACACAAAAGACAATTTGGCAAAATTTGCTGAAAAGTCGGATGATGCTATCTTTGTTGGATATTCCTCTAACTCTAAAGCTTATTGAGTTTATAACATTAAAAATCAACAATTTGAGGAATCTTTCAACATTATAGTTAATGAGCACACTCCTTGTGTTAGGGGGAATGGCCCTGATCACATCTTTGATTTAGAATTGTCTCCAAACTATTCTAAACCATCTTGTGAGAATGTTTTAGCTGGAATAGGTGCTCAAAGTGATTCTGATGATGACCAACTATTTGAGCTTCCCGGACCTATTCCAAGTTCTCCAAGAGTTGCAACAAATCAAGTTCCCACTATTGGCAGATCTGACAGTATAATTATCTCAAGGAATAGTAGAGCTTTAACCAGTGATTCACCTATTGACCCTCTAACTTCATCAGGTGACACTGCACAACACCAAGCTGATGGAAGCAACATCTTGAAGGAACAGGCAACTGTTAATGCTTCTTCACAGCAAACAAATGATGATGATGTTTCTCATTCATTCAATCAGTCCTCATTGAATGAGTTTGAAACAACAGCTGGACCAAGTGTTCAAGCTCCTGAGCAAAATATGTCCAATTTGGATCTATCTTTACAACTGGAGGTAATTCCTAGACTTAGGATTCACAACACTCATCCAGCTGAGAACATCATAGGGGAAGTCTCTGAAGGTGTGAGAACAAGAGGACGAACTCACAATGGGAATGTCTGCTTGTACTCATGCTTTTTATCCCAATGGAACCCAAGAAGGTGGAAGATGCCTTGAAGATAGTTTGGGTTGAATCAATGCAAGAGGAGTGCTTTAATTCAAAAGACAAAAGGTTTGGAACCTATGTCCGCTCACCATCAAGTCACCGTACCTAGGCTAAATGGGTTTTCAGAAAACAAGAGAGATGACAGAGGCTTGATTATCAAGAACCAGGCAAGACTGGTGGTTCAAGGATACACTCAAGAGGAGGAATCGATTATACTGATGTCTTTGCACCTGATGCACGACTTGAGGCAGTCAGGATCTTCCTTGCTTATGCTGCATCCAAGAATTTCACTGTCTACCAGCTTAATGTTAAATGTGCCTTTCTATATGGGGATAAAGATAAGGAAGTCTATGTATGCCAACCTCTAGGATTTGAAGACCCACATCATCCCAACTATGTGTGCAAATTGGATAAAACTCTATATGGGCTGCACCAAGCACCTAGGTTGTGGTATGAGACATTGTCTCAGTTTCTCCTGAAGAATGGTTACACTAGAGGTACCATTGATAAGACTCTTTTCATAAAGAAGTCTGGGAAAGACATCTTGCTCGTTCAAGTCTATGTTGATGACATCATATTTAGTTTCTCAAATGACCAAATGCGTAAAGACTTTGAGAGCATCATGAAGAAGAAGTTTGAGATGAGTTCCATGGGAAAAATGGACTTTTTCCTTGGAATTAAGGTTAAGCAAATGAAGGAAGGGTTTTCATCAGTCAATCAAAGTATGTCAATGACATCTTAGAAAGATTTGACATGAAAGATTGTAAAGCAGCCAAAACACCTATACCCAGAAACCATGATCTCTTCCCTGATTCTGAGGGGGGGGAGGACTGATCAACATCAGTATAGAGCATTGGTTCTCTGATGTATCTCACAGCAAGTAGACGTGATCATGTTTGCAACTTGTATTTGTGCAAGATATCAGGATGCTCCAAGGTGTCTCACCTAACTGCTGCCAGAGAATCCTCAGATACCTCAAAGGAGCACCTAAACTAGGTCTTTGGTATCCAAGGAATAGTGATTTCAATCTCTATGGTTACTCTGACAGTTATTATGGTGGCTGGAATATTATCAAGAAATCAACATCCGGTGGATGTCAATTTCTTGGTGGAAGGATCATCTCATGGCAATGCAAGAAGCAATCCTGTGTCTCTACATCAACTGCTGAAGCTGAATACATTGCTACTGCTAGTTGCTGTGCTCAGCTGCTGTGGATTCAGAACCAAATGATAGACTACAAATTCAACTTCATGAGCACTCCTATCCACATTGACAACAACAGTGCTATCTCCATTACTGAAAATCCAGTGAAGCACTCCAAGACTAAGCACATTGATATCAGGTATCATTTCATTAGAGATATTCATGAGAAAAATCTAATCAAGCTAATCAAAGTTGACTCAAATGAACAATATGCTGACTTGTTCACCAAAGCCTTTAATAAAAAAAGATTCAAATATCTCATTACAACTATTAGGATGATAAACCTTGATTAGTCTATCTTATTTGAAAACCTTTTAATGTGTAAAGTTTTGTGTCAAAACAATCTAAGCCCTGTTACAAAAGGTCTTTCTCTGAAATTTTCTCTAAGTATATATTCTTTCGAAGAGGAATTAACCCTCAAAAGATATTTTACATATCTTCCGAAGCAAATTCCTCCCAGGGTAATTTTCTTGTCGGAAGAGTTGTTAAGTCTCGGAAGAAGCGATTGATTTCATATCAGATCTACTTTCGAAGCTTATAACACTCTCCACTCGGAAAGCAACATATACTCTCGGAAGTAAAAATTTTACCTTCGGAAGAAAAGTTGCTTTCGGAAGAACATTACCTTCGGAAATGCTTTATAATCGGAAGAAAGACTTTACTGTGTAACGGAAATCTTTTAGGCCCCACTCTGTAAAAAGTAAAGATTTTGTTAATGATGTCGGATTATTTAAATGGACTAAACCTTACCACCCCTATCACATCCTCCACTGAAACGTCCCATCATCCTATTCACACCCCTTAAACCGCCATTTCACCCATTTAAATAACTCCGGCTAATCACTTTCATCTTTTTACCAAATTTACCGCCCTAAAAGCTTCCTTCATCCCCAAATCACCCAATTCCGAACTATCTTCCTGCAACTTTCTCAAATGGCACTAAACCCTCAGCACAACCAAGTCGCACTTCTTGATTCTTCAAGGGATGTCGACTTCTCAGATATCATCTCCTTTCTAACCCAATCTTCTTATTACACTGCCCTGACTGTTAATCCCACGATTTACTCAAATCACATGTCTGAATTTTGGGCAAATGGTCAGATTGAAACCCTAAATGGGGTTCGTGTTATAAGATCGAGCATCTGTGGCTAGGAGTTGGTCATTTCTAAACAACTCATCAGGGACCATCTCGAGCTTCATGATGAGGGCGCTCCTATAGAGTTCCCCAAGGCAGATTTGGACAACACCTATATCCAAATGGGATATGATGGAGATGTAAGCAGATCAACCGTTTACAAGTTTAACTTCTCTTACAACTGGAAGTTCCTGTTGCATGTAGTTCTTCATTGCTTGTCCAACAAATCTGGGGGATGGGATCAAATCCCATATGAACTTGGGTGCCTAGTTCATGGTTTGGTAAGAAGCCTCCGCTTTAACTACTCAAGATTTGTGCTGACCAATCTTATGGGAAACCTTCAACGGGACACATTCTTCATGTATCCCAGGTTTCTTCAGCACATAATCAATTGTGAGCTGGACCAGAGTAAGCTTGTCTGTGCAGCTTCTCTGATTGTTCCTCAAATGAAACCGACCATCTTCAAGACCTTGAAGAGAGTGTCCACTAACTTCACCGGAAGATATACTGCACTTCTTCCAGGTATGACTGAGCCAATGGCTCCTGGTGACATCCATGTTAACCCCACAGGTGATGAACCCACACCAGCAACTACCCTCACCTTTCCAAATCTACCTTCTCATCCCATCACTATCACTTATCAAAGAAGCCCCAAACAAACCCTTGTTCAATATTCTTTGATTGAACAAGCTCCTCCTATTCTATCCAAAAAGGCTAGAGTGGAACAATGGGCCTCACTCAGCCTAAGGTCCAACCATCCTTCACAATTGACCTCAATATGGGTTTTGAGTCTCCTCAGTCTCAGACCCATGAGCCCGAAACCCAAGCTGAAAACCCTCAGGGAGAGTCTTTATACTCCCCTGAGCAGCCAAAAAGGGATAGTCCCACCATAGGCTCAATGCCTTTAGACATTGATCAAGTCCCGGGTCATTAGGCTTCACTTCTATATCCTTTACTGACCTACTAATAGGAGCTAATGAAGAGATTATGTCTCTTCAGGGCAATGAAGTTGATCCACAACACTCTCTCAAGGATCAACAGAGCCCAAAGATATCTCTTATCTCTAGCCCCCATCAGCAAGCCTTTACTGAGGTGAGTCCCACTGATGTGGAGGGGACTCATGTAGATTCAGCTGCCACTACTGAAGGAGCCTCAATGGATCCTCAGGACATGGTAACATTACTGAGACTAAATCTACGACAACCATGCCCTTTGATGACTCTGAAAGAGATATCATTGAGCAAGGGAAACTAGGGCGTCAAGAAACCACATCTGGTGGTGAGGATGAACATACTAGGTATGTTACCTCATCTCCCCGTGATTCTTCAAAAGAAGATGAGGGAAGACTGCAACTCACCATTGAAGACCTACTTTCTAAAGTCTCAAATCTTGAATCTAAGGTTAGGACTTTAGAGGATAGGCCTGCCACTCAGCAACTTAAGATTGAGAAACCTCAAGGCCAAACTAGCTGAGAAACAGATTGAGAGGTCTGTTAAGCACGTACCAATTCGGGTCTCATTGACCTCTTCCTCCAGCTTATCAAGCTCTCAAGATGATGCTACCCAAAAAAGGGAGAGTGTTCAGGGACAAAGCCAAAGACAAGAGGAACCACAAAGTCAAGCTCTCACTTCCTTAAGTTTAAGATACCATATGCAACGAGCTTCAAATTTTCCTGAGCCTCCTCTAGTTGTAATACAAGTGGATCAAAGGATGCTCCAAGATCTCAATAGGTTCTTCACAAGTTCCTGTTGGAATCTCTCATTGAACAGCCAAGTCCTGACTTGTCTGTGATTTACTTTGGAGCTTAAAAGCTTCAGAGATTAAATGCACCTTCTACCACTATTGAGGATGTTGGTCAACCTAAGGTCTAAGTGGAACCTGAGATTAACTTTGAAGGGGAAACAAGGACTGATGGCCCAGCAACTGAGACACTTGGGATAGATAGTGCATTCTCACAGACTTCCGAAGCACAAGTCAAAGCCTCGGAAGAACAATTTCAATCTTCCGAAGCTGAGATTGCAGTTGCGGAAGGACTATTCGCTTTATCCGATGATCTAATACTCACATATGCAATCTTAGAACTTGCATCTGAGGTTAATAGGGAGAATTTTCTCACCTAACCCCTAGCTCAAACATCAGCATTAACTCCAGCTCCCATTTCCACCACTCAACCTGAAGCTTCCATCCAAGAACCCCCAAAGTCTAGCACTTTCGAAGACATCAAAGGAAAGAGGAAGATGACTAAGGAAGAGCTTCAGGAGGAAGAAAGGTTAGAAAAGCTCAAAAGAAAAGGTAGATTTCCAACTGGAAAACTGCTAGCTGCCAGTAGCAAAGCAGCTGTAGCCAACCAGAAGGCGGTCAACAATAGAAGAAGTGGAAATCATTGACAGACTTGTCAATCTAGGAGCTGTGAGTGAAGATGTACTCCTACTACCACTAGAGGAGTTAGTTAAGTTGGAAAAGGCAACTCTGCTGCAAAAACAGCAAAAAGAAGAAGCAGCAAGGTTGGCCTTAGAGGAAGAAAGGGAAAGGAAAGAAAGAGAAGCTGATCAGCAGCTCAGGAGGGAAATGATAACTTTCCTAACCTCCAAGGGTTTCTCTCTAGAAGAACTATCTCCACACAATAATGATACGATCTTATGGCTCTTAAACAAAGAGCAAGATCAAATGGAGAAAGAGAGAAGAAAGCTGCCAAGGAAAAGCTGATGCTAAAGAGGAAGAAGGAAGAAGAAGCAGGACTAGCTGCTACCAAGAAGATAGGTGAAAAGGCCTGGATGAAAAACTATCTCCGGGCTCATGGCTTCTCTGGCAGGCAGGTGGGTCCTATGTCTGAAAAGACCCTCCAGCGACATGTTCGTGACATAAAGGCTGACTTTCGCTCGGGGAAGAGGAAGGAGATGTACGGAAGGGGACAGGTGATGATCTTCAAATCAACTACTCAACCCCAAACTCAAACCCAACCACAACCTGAACCAATTTCTTTTCCATTCTCCATCAAAACTGAACCAACCACTGAACCTTACACCCCTGAACCTACACCATCACCCTTACCAACCTCTTCACCTCAACCACCTAAACTACCTATCCTCCAACCCAAAACACTAGCCAGAACCCAAACACCACAACCTACCCAACAACCTCTCAAACCATCCCCTCAGCCTTCTAAACATCTCCCCTTAGAGGAGTTCAAGGCAATCAAGACAAAGCTCATCAACTGCACAACCTTGAACGACATCTCCTGTGAGGAGGACTCAGTCAAATTGACTTATGTTGATGGATCCTCATGTTCCCTCACTAGAGATCAATTTCTTGATCTGCCCAGGAACATTGGACCAAGCAGCAAATCTCCTTGGCCTCAATTCAGATACTTTGAATAAGGAAGAAAAGAAGCTAAGGAGAAGGCTGGTGACTCTGTTGGATACCAAGAAAGGTGACCGGGTGCCAAGACTACCCCTTGTGCCTAGGAAGAAGATCATCTAGTGGAGGTTCGAAGACTCTTCTCCCACAACTTTGTTGTTGAAAGAGAGAATGGAGAGCTCAACAGGCTAAATGCCTCATCTCTGCTACACTTAAGCAGATTTGATATTGCTGAGTTAGCAGAGAAGCCATTCTTCAACCCCTCCTACTCTGAAGTAGCTGCTCATATCAGAAATCATTTGGGCAGTCTTCATATGGCCGATCTAACTGCTGGGACCAAGGTTGAAGAAGAGTTGAAACTGAGAGAGGAGGAGAAAAGGAAGGGATCAACAACCAAAGGCAAAGCCTTTCTAAAAATAGTTGAGGGTCATGAACTTGAATCCATAGTTAGATGGGAGTATGACTATAACTCCCGTCAACTAACTCTTTTCAGGGGGGCACAACAAAGGGTACATGTCATTCAGAGTGATAGACTGGATCTCCTATCCACTAATGACTTGTACAAGCTTCTCAGCACCACTTCAGGAAAGAACAAGGAAACCGACAAATATCTTCTGTCCCTGCTGTTGAAAGCTTTGAGAAGTAGAAACAAGTGAGGTTTTGGTAGCATCAGCCTAGGAGGGAGTTTGTTGGATCTAGATAGGCTGGTGCAACCAAAACCAAATCACTTAGACTATTTTGGTGCAACTAATAAAGTACTTCCGAAGCTAAGTGTGGAACTTCCGAAGGAAAAAGGAGCTCTTCCGAAGACAAAGTGTAAGACCAACTTTCGAAAGAAAACTCCAACTTCCGAAGACAAAGTATTCACTTCCGAAGATCAAGACTTAGATTGAAAGATCAGAAGTCAACTTCCGAAGTATGAAAGAAGTCCTCAAGCCTTGGAAGTATAGAAGTCTCTTTCGAAGCATAAGTGGCTTTGGAAGAACTTGTTCTTCCGAAGCCAACTTACCTTCGGAAGACACTACTATTATCTAGTGGACATAAGTATGGTCTCCCTGACACTCCGCTGTAGGCCTCTGAGATACTGCATGGTGTTTTCTCAAAAGCAATGTAGTTGACCATACTTTATTCCACTGTTTACCTTTGTCAGTTATTACAGTTGCCAACTTTAGTTGGTGACAAAAGGTAAGTCATGGACATGTCATGACTACCATATCTTAGATAATACTTTATCTAAGATACCTTAACTTTAGCATTGTAGTGTATGCTTTAGTCTTAGGTTTCCAGCTGGTATCAAAGTATATCCGGCTGTAGGATCTAGTATATATAGTTTCTCATTGTAACTCATGTTTTATGCTTGTAAGAGTCTTGTAATACTTTGAGCTGAGAAGTAATATATACAAGTGCCTTGAAAATTATTTTCTTGTGTTCTTTGCTACTTATTATATTATTATCAACTCTTAGAAGAGATTCTACTTCATCTGATTTGAGTGTAATATAAGTGAGTTTGAGAGAAATCCAAGTGTTAAGTGACAAACCCGATCCTGCAATGCCCCTTTTCACCACTGTTGAAGCAGGTGATCTTGGTTTTGTCGAAACCAAAAGTTGTATCTTTCTTGGCTACTAGATTCTACCCCGTCTTCTTGACAAACTTTTTAGCTCGTCTAACTGTACTTGCTAGAGCCCACATGATATCCATTCTTTCCAGCTCGTTCTCGTCAACCTGCTCGTAGACTTCATCTGCAAGATGACAATTTTCGATCTTCCCAGCAACTAAACCATCATACGATTGGACCACTACTGCTAAAAGATCCATATGCTCCTTTGCAACTTCCACTGTGATATTACTGAAATTCTCGGTCTTAAACTTCGTTGTATTGGCTTCAGGCACTATGTATTGAGTCGACGATGACCCAGATGTTTCTGATCCTGAAGTAGTGGATTGGTAAGGAGCCGCGGAACTGGACACAAACGCTGTTTGTAGTGGTGCTCCTGAACAAGTTGGAGTGGGAACTGAGTTATATAGTGAAGGATTCTGAATGTAAGATCCTTTCTTTGACTTGTACTTCATCCTCAGTTCCTTCTCCCTTAACTTCAAGATGAAGTCATTTATGTACAACGTAGCAAGTATGTCGTTTTGTCTCAAGTTGGACACAAATGAATCCCATTTCTCAGGCAAACCATCTGCAAAGCTTGAAACTTTATCTTCCATAGACGTCGTTACACCATGAGTGTGTTGTTCACTCATCAGATGGTAGAACCTGTCAATGATGTCAACTAAGTTCTCGTTTCATATTGAAGAGAAATTAACAAACTCCTTCTTGAGAGCCTTAGCCTTCAGTGCCTTTAACGTTGCATTTCCTTCGTACCTTTTCTCCAATGCATCCCACAACTTCTTAGCCTGCTTGTTCTCAGAGAACTGATGAAAGATGTCTTTTCGGTAATTGACTGCGAGTCCAACAGGGCATAAACTTTCTTCTCAGCATTGTAGAGAATCTTCTAAGCTTCACTCATCCCTCCCAAGGTTAACTTGACTCCATTAGCACTAACTGGCACTGTATAACCAATCTCGATGGATGTCCAAAGATTGGGATCAACTCCAGTTAGGTAAATCTCAAACCGCTGTTTCCACTGAGGATAATCATCTAACGTTATCAGCTTCGGCGGTTTATTATGATTTCCAACCTCATTCTCCAGAAGCAGAAGGTTCTGGATGCGTGAGTCCTTCCCGGCAGTAAACGTTGAAAACTGATCTTCCATTTGTATGAACTTTGTACTTTGAGAACAGAACAACTTCAATCGTGCGAATGAACAATGCGTATGGATCACTCGTGCGAATGAAGAGTGCGAATGAATTCAATCGTGCGATTGGATTCAGTCGTGCGTATGGACAAGGCGAATGGACTCAAACGACTAAAGTGGTTCAGTCGTGCAAATGAAGGATATGACTGAGTTCAGTCGTGCGGATGGAGTGTGCGAATGAGTTCAATCGTACGAATGAGCTATTCGTGCGACTGAAGGCTGCTGTGTTTGGAAAACTCGAATTTTTTGCACTTAGAAACGAATTACGATTTACCCAAAAACCCAAATCTGCCGTATGACGAAAAACTTCAACTTTAATACCTAGAAACGATGAAAAACACCTATGGACTAAAAAAGATGATTCTTTTGAGATAAAACGTGAGTTTTGACACAATTCTAATTGAATCAAACCCAAAATCAAGAGCCAAAGCTCTGATACCACTTGTTAGGGACTGTGTACGTACGAAGTACTAACTGATTCTGCGTTTATACCGGATCAAATAGTGTGGAATCCTATTTGATTGGCGATCCAATCAATGAGAATGATAACCCGATCGATATATGATTGAAACTACACGTTATGAACGAATAGAGATCGATCAGGAATGATCTATGAACTTGGACAGGCTTCTTTGGACGTTGCGGACGGCTAGGGTTCGTAAGAATATCAAGTGTTTCCAATTGTTATGTTTTTCCACGAATTAAGTGGTATTTATAGGTTAGGGGCTTCCAATCGTACGATTGAACCATTAGCATGGTTTAGTCGTGCGACTAAATCATGCAATTGATCCATACGCACGACTGAAGACTGAAATAATCTTATGTCACAATCGTACGACTGATCCACTCTCCTAGTTCAGTCGTGCGACTGGTCCATACGTATGATGTATTCATGCATATGGTCCATAAGTATGGGCCATTAGCATGAATACTAATCCGACTATGTTGAACACATTACTTAATCATCATTGACTAAGAATCATGTACAACACCCTCAAACCTATATAACATGGTCATACATATAGATTATACTTCAACACAATAATAATATGAAATAAATAAACATGAATAAACATCAATCACATATTATATTTCATTGAACCAATTCATTAGACATGTGTAAGACATGAAAGACTTTTACTTTAATCTCATAAACTAAGAACATATGCATCTACAATAATTATCATTATTGTATACCATTTAATAGTTTAAGATATTAAGTTTTAAATTAAAGAAATAATGTAAAATAAAGAAAAACAAGCGTAAGCAGCCCACAAGTTTCATAAATGACACAAATGGCGCTTACAATAATAAACGACGATAACTTTTAGTTAATGGAAAAATACGAGAAGTTACAGTATGTATGTATGTATGTATGTATGTATGTATGTATGTATGTATGTATGTATGTATGTATGTATGTATGTATGTATAGTATGTATGTATGTATGTATGTATGTATGTATGTATGTATGTATGTATGTATGTATGTATGTATGTATGTATGTAGTATGTATGTATTGTGTCTGTATGTATGTATGTATTATGTATTCTGTATGTATGTATGTAGTATGTATGTATGTTGTATGTATGTCTGTCTGTATGTATGTCTGTATGTATGTTCTGTCTGTATGTCTGTATGTATGTCTGTATGTATGTATGTATGTATGTCTGTATGTCTGTATGTCTGTATGTATGTATGTATGTATGTATGTATGTCTGTCTGTCTGTCTGTCTGTCTGTCTGTCTGTATGTCTGTCTGTATGTATGTCTGTCTGTATGTCTGTCTGTATGTCTGTCTGTCTGTCTGTCTGTATGTCTGTCTGTCTGTCTGTATGTCGTATGTCTGTCTGTCGTCTTCTGTTGTCTGTCTGTCTGTCTGTCTGTATGTATGTCTGTCTGTCTGTTCTGTCTGTATGTCTGTCTGTCTGTCTGTCTGTCTGTCTGTCTGTCTGTCTGTATGTATGTATGTATGTATGTATGTATGTATTCTGTCTGTATGTATCTCTGTCTGTCTGTCTGTCTGTATGTATGTTGTATGTATGTATGTCTGTATGTCTGTATGTCTGTCTGTATGTATGTATGTATGTATGTCTGTATGTATGTATGTATGTATGTATGTATGTATGTATGTATGTATGTATGTATGTATGTATGTATGTATGTATGTATGTATGTATGTATGTATGTATGTATGTATGTATGTATGTATGTGATGTGCTCCAAATTATACATAAAAATCCTATCAAAAGAACATCATTATTCATTAATATCTTCCTTAAAATGATTAAAATGTACTTAAAAGTGTTAAATTGTGTTTTCAGGTGTTTAAAAGGGCAAGATGGACAAAAGAAGCATATTTAACAAGAAATTAAAGTGATCCGAGCTTTGGAGTCCAAGCATGGGGTCGTGCCTCGTTAAGCACGCCCCCATGCCTTGCTAGAAACACACCCCTGTGCTAAATTAACACACCACCGTGCTTGGACATCTGACAAGGACAAAAGTACTGTCCCCTAAAAGTAGACACGGGGCCGTGCCCCACCTCCAACACGGGGTCGTGCCCCATTTAGCACGGGGCCGTGCCCGACATAACCTGCATGTACGAGCCGACCAACTTTCGTAAGCATTGTACTAGCACGGGGCCGTGCCTTTTAGGCACGGGGCCGTGCTTAAACACTCCGGAAAGCCTATAAATAGAAGCCTAAGTTCACCATTTTTGGAAAGCTTTGGTGGGAGAGTTACTCTGCAGAATTCTCTCGGGAATCAAGACTTCAAGGTCATTTGGAGGCTCGGGAGGTGCATACAACACTTGGAAGAAGCTTGGGATCGTCTAAACATCATCCATTGTGGATTATCGGTTTGATTGTTCCATTTCACCGATGATTACATATCTATCTTCTTTGTTATATGTTGTTATGTTCAAGCTCGTTATGAGCTAAACTCTATTTATCATTCTAATCGGATGAAACTTATGTAATTTGTGATGAACTAATGGTGTGATAAATATTATGTTGATGTTATGGTGGTCTTGGGAAAACTATTGATGGATAGCATCTACATTTGAACGGGAAGTTATAACTTTATGGTTTGTGATTGTTATTGTCATACAAGGTTGAAAACCGTATGATTACTTTTCATTCGCGAAAACGGTCTTCATAATAAATCCATGGCTAATGAACTAGAAATGGTTATTAGAAATCATATTACTTTAACTTTCTGTGCATTTGCGGGTTCCCTTTTATTAGTTTGAGAAATCTGCAGTAATTGTTGCGGTTTTCTAAAATTAATGGTATGTTAGGAAGGAACCTGATCAACTCTCTTTTTAACACTAAGTTATGTTTTCAGAAATCATATGTCAAATAGGTCACAAAAGATTTACCTACATTACTAGGGCTTTGATCTGAGCAGTAAACTCAGCCTAACAGGATCAAGTCACTACGGCAGCAGGATAGACGAGAAATCGCGCCAACTCACCTTTATAAACATTTACATAATTACATTAATCCATATCTTAAATCACACCATCAATTCATCATGGTTACATAAGTGGAGTCTAATTAGGATGATAACTTTTATTCCCTGGTTTTAAATCCAAACGCTTCAAATCTTAGATTACTTTCTTTCTATTATTTGTTTATTTTTAAACCTGAAAAATCTTTCCAATGCAAATTATCATTTTCTTTAACAAAAACCAAATCTGATAGTCAAACATCAAGTTTGTTGAGTAGGCTAGGTGTGTCCACAGATTGATACTCGGTTCTTACCAACACTATATTACCACACGACAGGTACACTGCCTTTTGTGTGTGTGGTTTAGTATTAGTAATAACCAATTAAAACTGAATCTGTGCAATAAATCTTTATTAAAATATATATACTATCCGCACCCATCAAGTTTTTGGCGTCGTTGCCGGGGACACACGGCAGTTTGAAAGACAAACTAAATTTTTGACTATCTTGTATATAACTTGTTAATATATTTTTGTTTAAACTTCATTTTTATTTTTAGGTAGTTTGCCTTAGTTAGTTTAGTTATTTTTGCCTGATTCATTTTAAGCCTTAGTTAGTTTATGCTTCTTTAAGTTAGTGTATGTCCGACTCGTCTAGTTCTGAACTTGTTCCGCCTCTTCCGGAACCCGAACGACTTTTCCGTCAAAGATTGCGCAAAAGATCACAACAAGCACCAGTCATTGAAGAAGAAATTTTGGAAGATACACCATCCGAAGAAGACATGGCTAACCAAGACGAGGAAATGAAGATGACACACTATGCCACACCGTCAATAGATGGTTATGAGTCTAGTGTTGTCCAACCAGCAATTGCGGGCAACAATTTCGAGATTAAGTCTAGTATTATCCAACTCGTAGAAAACTCTGTTTAGTTTCATGGGTTACTAGACGAAGATCCTAATGCTCACATCTCACAATTCCTTCGTATCTATGCGACCTTCAAAATCAATAACTGTTCAGACGACGCCATTCAACTAAGACTTTTTCCATTTTCACTTCGAGGCCGAGCCATCGATTGGCTTGATTCACTTCCGCCTGGTTCCATCACCACATGTGCAGAAATGGCTGAACAATTCCTTTTGAAATACTTTCCACCCGATCGCACTGCCAAACTAAGAAGCAACATCACAAGTTTTCGCCAAGACGACGATGAATCATTACACGCAGCATGGGAGAGATATAAAAGTCTCCTTCGGAGATGCCCACATCACAGACTTGATCTGTGGCTGCAGTGTCAAACCTTTTACGATGCAATCAGCGGAGCCCACAAGCAAGCGGTAGACCAAAGTGCGGGAGGAGATTTTGGAAGTGTCACACCAACAGAAGCATACCAAGCCTTAGAAAGAGCAGCTAAGAAGAGCTTTGCTTACAATCCCTTAAGAACCAAACCCAGTTCTAAAGGTATTCATCAAGTAGACTCTGAAACCCTAATTGCAGCCCAATTAGAAGCTCAAACGAAAAAATTCGAACAATTGCAAAGCGAGCTAAAGAAAACTCCAACACGATGCAACATATGTGGAAATTCACACAAGACCGACGAGTGCCCACAAGGCATTATGATGGTTGAAGATGTTGACTACATAGGAGGCTCAAACAACTCATACAACAACAACTCAAATTGGAGAAGCAACTCGAATTACAGAGATGCTGGTAATAACCAACAATCATCTGGATTCAACTAAAGGCCACCTTACCAACAACGGAAACCATCATACCAAGGTCCTAGCAGTAGTAACCAAGACCGTGGAGCATCATCAATGGAAGAGTTATTGCAACAATTGTTGTTAACCACACAAGCCACAGATGAGTACATCCGGAAATCTGATCGAAGAAATGAGGAGAGGTTCCAAAGAAACGAAGCTGACATCAAAAGCAACAAAGCATCATTACAGAGCATAGAGCAGCAAGTAGGTCAAATAGCACAACAACTATCTGAAAGACCTCAAGGAGCTTTGCCCAGCAACACTGTGACAAACCATAATGCTCAAGTCAAAGCCATCACCACAAGGAGTGGCAAAACCACTCAAGGTGATGCACCCTCATTACAACCCATCCTTGAAGAAGTAGAAACTGAAACTCTAAGTAATGCGGGTGATAAGCAAAAGCAACCTGTTGTTATCGAAGAACCAGCAAAGAAATACGTTCCACCACCACCTCCATATCCAGGTCGTTTGAGACAACAAAGAATGGAGGCACAATATGGCAAATTCCTTGGGTTGTTCAAGCAACTCCACATCAATCTTCCCTTGGTGGAGGCCTTAGCACAAATGCCAAACTACGCTAAGTTTCTCAAAGGTGTCTTGTCAAACAAAAATAAGCTGGAAGAGTTATCACACGTGGTTTTGAATGAGGAATGCTCTGCAGTTCTTCAAAACAAACTACCTCAAAAGATGACTGATCCAGGAAGTTTCACCATACCTTGCCTAATAGGAAATCTTTCTGTCAGTAATACGTTAGCTGATTTAGGTGCAAGCACTAACCTTATGCCTTATGCGGTTTTTGAAAACTTAAACCTAGGTGAACCTAGACCTACCCGTATGAGCATCGAGTTAGCTGACCGTTCTGTCAAATATCCGAGGGGCATCGTTGAAAATCTCTTAGTTAAAATTGACAAATTCGTATTTCCCATTAATTTTGTGATCCTTGACATGGATGAGGATAAAAATGTTCCTCTTATCCTAGGTCGACCTTTCCTAGCGACTGCTCAAGCCCTCATTGATGTTTGTACAGGCAAACTCACGCTTAGAGTAGACGAGGAGGAAGTAACTTTTGATATAGGCCAATCCATGAAACACCCTCAACATCATGATGACTCACTCTATTACATTGATGCTTGCGATTCGATCATAAGCCTTCATTTGAAGGAAACCTTTCAAAATGAAGCTTGCAACACTCAATTAATAGAAGTCCAAATCACCGAACCCATCTGTGAGAACCAAATCATTCCAGAACTTGAAGTTGATGAAACATCATTTCATCAAGAAGCATTTGAGATCATTGAGCAAGACTTAGAACCAAAAGCCAAACCTTCTATCGAAGACCCTCCAGTTTTAGAGCTCAAAGAACTTCCATCTCATCTCGAATACGCTTTTCTTGAAAACACATCTCAACTTCCTGTCATAATCTCATCCGCCTTATCAATTGATGAGAAGAACAAGTTGCTCAATGTGCTTAAGGCACACAAACGAGCAATTGCATGGAAAATCATGGACATCAAGGGAATCAATCCATCCTTTTGCACTCATAAAATATTGATGGAGGAGAACTTCAAATCCGTCGTTCTACCTCAAAGATGTTTAAACCTGAGCATGCAAGAGGTGGTGAAGAAAGAAGTAATCAAACTGCTAGATGCCAGTTTGATTTACCCTATTTCTGATTCGCCTTGGGTCAGTCCCGTCCAAGTTGTTCCAAAGAAAGGAGGATTGACTGTTGTAACTCACGAGAAGAATGAGCTTATTCCCACTCCTACGGTTACAGGATGGAGAGTTTGCATAGACTATCGCAAACTCAATGACGTCACAAGGAAAGATCACTTCCCTCTTCCTTTCATCGACCAAATGCTTGAGAGATTGTCTGGAAAAATGTTCTATTGTTTCCTGGACGGTTTCTCAGGTTATTTTCAAATTCCTATTGCTCCCGAAGATCAAGAGAAGACGACATTCACCTGTCCATATGGCATATTTGCTTATCGACGAATGCCCTTTGGATTGTGTAATGCTCCTGCTACATTTCAAAGATGCATGGTAGCAATTTTTCATGACATGATTGAACACTCAATGGAAGTTTTCATGGATGATTTCTCCATCTTTGGAAACTCATTCAAGCAATGTCTTGAAAATCTGGAAAAGATGCTAGTTAGATGTGAAGACTCCAACCTTGTTTAAATTGGGAAAAGTGCCACTTCATGGTTACGAAAAGAATAGTGTTATTCTCTCGAGCAGGGCTTGAAGTCGATCAAGCCAAAGTCGACACTATTTCTAAACTTCCGCATCCCACAACCGTGAAAGACATCAGAAGTTTCCTAGGACATGCAGGATTCTACCGTCGTTTCATCAAAGATTTCTCAAAAATCGCTCGACCAATGACTCAACTTTTGGAGAAAGACGCGCAATTCGTATTTTCTGATGAATGCATTAGTGCATTCAAATTGCTTAAGGAGAGACTGGTAACTGCTCCGATCATGGTTTCCCCAGATTGGACGCTACCATTTGAACTCATCTGCGACGCAAGAGATTTCGCGGTAGGAGCTGTATTAGGACAAAGGAAAGACAAGCAATTTCACCCAATTCATTATGCGAGCAAAACCCTAAATGACGCACAAGAAAACTACACTACCACCAAAAAAGAACTTCTTGCGGTAGTTTTCGCATTTGACAAATTCCGCTCGTATCTAATCCTTTCAAAAACAATTGTTTACACCGATCATGCAGCCCTTCGTTATTTGTTCAACAAACAAGATGCAAAGCCGAGATTAATTCGTTGGATTCTTCTACTTCAAGAATTTGATATCGAAATTCGTGATAAGAAAGGAGCGGAAAATCTAGTGGCTGATCATCTCTAACGTCTTGACGATTCAAGTCCTTCACAAACTGAGGAAGCCAAAATAAACGACAATTTTCCTCAGGAATTCCTTATGCACATTCATTCCTGAATCGATGAACATCCTTGGTTCGCCGATTTTGCAAATTACTTAGCAAGCGGGATCCTTCTCAAAGGAATGACTTATCAGCAAAAGAAGAAGTTCTTTACTGATATCAAACATTACTATTGGGAGGACCCGTATCTGTTCAGAATTGGTGCATACCAACTCATTCGAAGATGCGTATTTGGAAGTGAAGCAGAACAAATTCTAAGGCACTGTCATGAAGGACCCATAGGAGGACACCATGGAGCAACCTTAACAGCCAAGAAAGTATTTGACTCTGGATTTTACTGGCCCACGATCTTCAAAGATGCTCACAACATGGTACGCACCTGTGATGCATGTCAAAGTGCAACCAATATCTCAACACGGGATGAGATGCCTCAGGAACCTGTTCAAGTATGCGAGGTATTTGATATATGGGGTATTGATTTCATGGGGCCATTCCCGGTGTCATTTGGCGATCGTTACATCTTGGTAGCAGTTGATTATGTTTCAAAATGGGCTGAAGCTCAAGCCCTGCCTACTAATGATGCCAGGAACGTTGTCAAATTCCTTAAGAAACTATTTTCTCGTTTCGGTGCCCCCAAAGCTCTAATTAGTGACCAAGGAACTCATTTCTGTAACAATCAGCTTGAAAGAGCAATGGCACGTTATGGAGTTCACCATCGCTTTGCAACTGCTTACCATCCACAAGCGAATGGGCAAGCCGAAGTCACTAACTGAGGTATCAAACGAATCCTTGAGAAAACTATAGGTCAAAACCACTAGGACTGGTCTACCAAGTTAGATGACGCATTATGAGCTTTTCGAACAGCCTATAAGACTCCCATTGGCACAACACGGTTTAAACTAGTTTATGGGAAGTCGTGTCATCTACGTGTGGAACTAGAGCACAAGGCCTTTTGGGCGCTTAAAGCAGCAAACCTGGACCAAGACCTTGCAGGAAAGAATCGATTACTACAAATTCACGAATTAGAGGAATTGAGGGAACAAGCGTACGAAAACGCTAGGGTTTACAAAGAAAGGATAAAGAAATAGCATGACGCTCGATTAAAGAGCACAAAACGATTTCATGTGGGAGAACGTGTCTTACTGTATAACTCTCGTTTACGTTTATTTCCCGGAAAACTGAAATCACGTTGGTCTGGACCTTATACAATCAAAAACGTGTTTCTGAATGGTGCCATTGAAATTTATAACCACGCAGGTTTAAGTTTCAAAGTAAATGGTCATCGTTTGAAACCGTATAACGATGGACCAACCAAGATTCCTTCGGAGGAATTACACCTCCGCCCCGACGAAACTAAGTGTGGGGAAGGGTCATGCCGAAGACCCGAAACTTAAACGCGGCACCTGTACATAAATGTTTCTTACTTTTTAACAAGTTTTAGGACTTCACAAGCACAAGCACGGGGCCGTGCCTCATCAAGCACGCCCCCGTGTCTCTGACAAATTTTTTTCCATGATCTCCGCTGACGACTCTGGAATGTTGCAGGACGAATTTAAGACGAATTCTGACAAGCACGGGGCCATGCCTAGCCAAGCACGCCCCCGTGTTCACTTTTCACGACCTGTATATAAATACCACACTTGTTCCATTCTTTCATCACACCCATTCCTGCTTAAAAACGTCTGAAAAAATGAAAGAATCAAGTCACGGAAGTTCAAACTGGAATCCTGCGAAGTAACCGCGTTCTGAAACGCGAGAGCCAACGACTCAAGAATATTTCTTCAAGCTGCATGAACTAATCAAGCAACTAACTAAAATGAACCTCGTTGCATCCCAACGCTTAGTTGAACTTATCCAAAAAGTTCAACAGATGAGCGAGGAACTCATTTCCATTAACCGGAAGCTCGCGGAATTGAGCAACCGCACTTCTCACTATCCCATCCCGAACCTTCCACACGAAATGTGTGGAGGTTTCTTTTAGAAGCATTTCGTGATGTGCTAAGTGCGCTGTTGCGCGTTAAAGAGTCTGGTTTTGCTGTTTCAGATTCTCGGCTTTCAACGTATCGTGTAACCGTAGGACCCTAGGAAATGTAATTTTCAATTTGGCTTGTGTTATTTAACTCTAGGACTATTTTCGTATCTTTTCTGATGATTTGGAAGTGATAAAACTTAACCGGGAAAATTACATAACGCGCAAAACTGAAAAACGAAACAACAAAAGACTGAAACCAAACAACAACACATGAACACGACCCCGTGCTTAAGGAGGCACGCTCCCGTGTTCGACAAAAAATGACACAAGCTGACATATTTCAGCCTTTTGTCTTGTTCCTCTTCAATTTTGCATGATAAATAAAGACCTCAATTGCTTGCAAAGTCGTATCCACTTTCATTTTCACCTTGTTATCCATTTTTCTTTCATCTTTTCAAGAGTTCTTTCAAGAGTATTTGATCAAGAGGTTAGTATGCTAATTCCTATGATTATGAAAGTCATTTACATGTAGTTAGGAGATTAGGTCTCTAAACAACCAAAATCCTGGCAATTATGTGTAAAAACTTGTTCTTAAACGTATTATGGAATGATGAATGCTTTTAACCTACTTGTTCATGTTTATTCTTGTAGTAGATTAGTGTTAATTAGTATGTTTAGTTAGTTATTAGTATGTTTAGTTACTTAATTAGTTTGTTTTTTTTATTGTTAACAAGACTATCTTCATAATTCGTGGTGAAATCTTTGTTAATCATGTTCAAGTTACAAGAATTCACAAGTGGTGTAAAACAATATATATATTTTGAGTATCTTGAATTATCAACAAGTGATTAAAATGTTAAACGTATAATCTTTGATTTTAAGCAAGAGAATGTTAAACCCATGCTTAATCAAAGGTTTACAAACAAAACCACGCTTGCTCGAGTCAAGATTTCATGCCTAAACATGTCCCCCACGTTTTACAAAGCGCACCCTCATGTTCAAAAATTTTTCCTTGGATGATAAATTTTTAACTATTTTTTAACATAAATTGAATCATTATGATGTTATGTCTTGAAAAACTTATGTTTTTCACTAACATCATGAAACTGCTCAAGAAATTTGTCTTGTCTAGATTAACTTATTTTTAAAATTTCAGGATCATGGATCATCCCTACTTACATTTTGAAGGGAGCCGCGAGAGATGGTGTCATGATAGACTTCAAAGACTGCTACAAAGGGTCGAAAGATCCCACTTACAAGTAGATGAAGAAACACTAGCGGCAGTCGGACAGCTAGAAAGATATAATAATTTATTGAGTGTTCAAAGGAAGCGTTTATTCTCATAAAATAGACCTTCCGTTTATGAACTAACTCTTGAATTTTTAGCATCTTTCAAATTTAGCATGAAAGACTCTAACCCTTGGGATTGTGCAGTTTCATTCAGAACAGCTGGGCATTGGCATAAAACATCCATTGCCTTGTTCGGTGTCTATCTCGGAATCTACACGGCACAAGAAATGGAGGAGGAGGCAATATATGGAATGCCGGCGTACCATACCTTCCCGGACGAGGAAAGTAAAGACGCGGAAAGTGGTGCAATGAGGAAAGCATTTTGGGAGTGGATTGGAACTGGAGGGTTCAACTCGAGTAAAACAAAAAGCAGTCAGATACGAGACCCGCTGCTGCGATACATTCATCAGTTACTTAGTCATTCCATAACAGCTCGTGGTCAAAGCGAGGGAGTTGTTAATTTGAGGGACTTGTTTATTTTATATTGTATGGTTAATCAGTTGCTATGTAATATTGGGTATTTGTTTTGTAATCTTTTTTCCAGGAATGCGATTGCCGGTGCTCCAACACCCATGTTTGGAGGAAGCTGGATTTTGAACTTAAACGAGAGCTATGGTTATAACACTAAGGGAACTGTAGGAGTGATGCAGGGACTGTTAGACTTGAGAATTTGCACAAGTATGTACATGGTGACAAGCCTACCAAATAGGCAGCCGAGATTCATGGATAAGAAGGGACAAATCTGGGATCCGGCGGATCCCGAAGAAATAATTATGGACCTCGACATGCCGATACAGCCGAAAGGAGCCGGAGCTGGATCTTCAAGTTCACGTACAAGAGAATTCCCAACCATGTTAGACCTTTATGAGTCAATCCAAACCACCAGCGACCATGCAAGGCGATCATTTGAATATGCCCAACGAGCCTTCAACCGAGTCGAAAATCTACATTCCCGAGTCGATGACCTGAGCAATGATGTCACGTACATCAGGAATCGAATGTACCATGAGTGGGGGGATATCCCACAATAAAGCCCTTGAAAACCGTATCATTTTCGGGGCCCAGGCACAGTTATTTCGTGCCAATCTATCTTTTAATTTATGTCGTTTTGTTTTATTTTGTGTGTTTAGGATTTTAATGCTTTAAATAAATTGGTGACATTTCAGGTGATACCGATGATTCTAACAACGCGAGGGCAACCAAACACAAGTTAAAACTTCATCATTTTTAGGGGAGTTATTTCATTACCCTTTCTCGATCTTGAATATGTTAATCACATTGAGGACAATATGAATTTTAAGTGTGGGGATGGGAGTAATGCATTTGACTTTGCTAAAAAGGTCCAAATATAAAACTTGTAAGAAAAAATCACTTACCAAGTAATTTTTGGGACAAGAAACCAAAAATTTAATATAATTTTTGATAAACCAATTATAAATATACGTTTTCGGGAAATAAAGAAGTAAATCCATGACGTCCAAATAAAATAGAAAATGTTTTTTGTGATATCCTTAAAAGTAATAATCTAGTAAAATATTTAATCATGTAAAATGAAACACTTCTATCCAATTCCATCTGTATGTGAGTTTATTTTTAAGCCTTAAACAAGCTTTTGCAAATTGCAATTCTACTTTTATTCTGGATTTAATTGAGGGTGTCATATGATATGTGTGATTAGAACTTGCTTTGGGTATACATTCAAGACCTTAATTAGTATTTGTTGCATAAAAATGAGTTAGGCACTAGGAAACCTTAACCATTCGAGCCCCAACCATTGTCTTTAATTTTCCTTACCCTAACGTCAACCCTAGTTAGCCCCGTTGAGCTTAAACGTTTTTATCTTTCAAACACCCGAGTCACCAAGTCACTTAACCAAAAAGCCTTCAAAAAAACCCGTTTTCGTTAAAGACATGTTTTTGGCTTAAAAAAAATTTGGTCTTTACCGGCAGACCTTAAAGAACTGGAATGTATTCTTTTGATTTCAATTTGCTTTGTTGCCTTCATCACGGAAAACCGGGACTTCCCCCGGAAATCCGCGAACAAATTTTCATTCTCACGTTTGACGCAAGAAAGAAATGGCGAAAAAAGGAACAAGTTCCGCCGTTTTGTGGGATTTCAAAAAGTGCTATAAAGAGACGTGCAAAAAGATATGAAAGATGCCAGAACTGTGGAAATTGGTCCCATAATGGAAAATGCAAAAAGAATCAAACTAAATCTCAATACGAATACACAGAACTAATCCGATTGTGTGCAATAAGGCTTCAAGCCGAACGATCCTTGAGAAAGGTTAGTTTTGTGTATCTTCGGGTAAAAGATGAAGTACGGTTCTTGAAAGCGAAATACGGTCTTGACAATCTGACCTTAAACGAGTCCTCAAGCTAGCATATCCCTTCTAGCTTGAAGTATTGTATAGGGAACCTTTATTGCTTTCCTTGTATTTTATGTTAGAAAAATAAGCCAAGACCATCGTCTTTAGCAATTAGCCACTCTTTCTAAATATTCCATACCCGAGCCCGAGCCAATTTACAACCCATCAAAGACCTAATGATTTATGCAAGTAAATATCTAAGTAGGTGGAGATTTGATCCCTTAACAAGCATATGATTTCACATGTATTCATACTAGAAATTGAGTGTATTAGTCATACTTAATCTTGATTATGACTCCATATATTTAGCCGAGTGTGAGTGCATCTTGTGAGAAGTGTGGATTTTTACATGATAATAATCTTTACTAACCAACCTATTGCTTGCTAGGATATCATTCTACATGTGCTTAGAATATTTATATATGGATGAAAATAGTGTTTACTTGCGTATTTCTCGAAAGACATGTTTATAATTTGATTTATTTGGTTTTTGGTGGAATTGTCATTTTAAGTGATTTTTGCTTGAGGACAAGCAAAGTTCAAGTGTGGGGATGTTTGATGTGCTCCAATTATACATAAAAATCCTATCAAAAGCACATCAATTATTCCTTAATATCTTCCTTAAAATGATGAAAATGTACTTAAAAGTGTTAAATTGTGTATTCAGGTGTTTAGAAGGGCAAGATGGATAAAAGAAGCATATTTAACAAGAAATTGAAGTGATCCGAGCTTTGGAGTCCAAGCATGCGGCCGTGCCTCATTAAGCACGCCCCCATGCCTTGCCAGAAACACACCCCCGTGCTAAATTAACACACCCCCGTGCTTGGACATCTGACAAGGACGAAAGTACTGTCCCCTAAAAGTAGTCACGGGGCCGTGCCCCACCTCCAACACGGGGTCGTGCCCCATTTAGCACGAGGCCATACCCGACATAACCTGCATGTACGAGCCGACCAACTTTCGTAAGCATTGTACTAGCACGGGGCCGTGCCTTTTAGGCACGGGGCCGTGCTTAAACACTCCGGAAAGCCTATAAATAGAAGCCCAAGTTCACCATTTTTTGGAAAGCTTTGGTGGGAGAGTTACTCTGCAGAATTCTCTTAGGAATCAAGACTTCAAGGTCATTTGGAGGCTCGGGAGGTGCATACAACACTTGGAAGAAACTTGGGATCGTCTAAACGTCATCCATTGTGGATTATCGGTTTGATTGTTCCATTTCACCGATGATTACATATCTATCTTCTTTTTTATATGTTGTTATGTTCAAGCTCATTATGAGCTAAACTCTATTTATCATCCTAATGGGATGAAACTTATGTAATTTGTGATGAACTAATGGTGTGATAAATATTATGTTGATGTTATAGTGGTCTTGGGAAAACTATTGATGGGTAGCATCTACATTTGAACGGGAAGTTATAACTTTATGGTTTGTGATTGTGATTGTCATACAAGGTTGAAAACCGTATGATTAACTTTCAATCGCGAAACCGGTCTTCATAATAAATCCATGGCTAATGAACTATAAATGGTTATAAGAAATCATATCACTTTAACTTTGTGATCATTTGCAGGTTCCCTTTTATTAGTTTGAGAAATCTTCAGTAATTGTTACGGTTTTCTAAAATTAATGGTATGTTACGAAGGAACCTGATCAACTCTCTTTTTAACATTAAGTTATGTTTTCAGAAATGGTATGTCAAATAGGTCACAAAATATTTACCTACATTACTAGGGCTTTGATCTGAGCAGTATACTCAGCCTGACAGGATCAAGTCACTACGACAGCAGGATAGACGAGAAATCGCGCCATCTCATCTTTATAAACATTAACATAATTACATTAATCCATATCTTAAATCACACCATCAATTCATCATGGTTACATAAGTGGAGTCTAATTAGGATGATAACTATTATTCCCTTGTTTTAAATCCAAACACTTCAAATCTTAGTTTACTTTCTTTCTATTATTTGTTTATTTTTAAACCCTAAAAATCTTTCCAATGCAAATTATCATTTTCTTTAACAAAAACCAAATCTGATAGTCAGACATCAAGTTTGTTGAGTAGGCTAGGTGTGTCTACGGATTGATACTCGGTTCTTACCAACACTATATTACCACACGACAGGTACACTGCCTTATGTGTGTGTGGTTTAGTATTAGTAATAACCAATTAAAACTGAATCTGTGCAATAAATCTTTATTAAAATATATACACTATCCGCACCCATCAGTATGTATGTATGTATGTATGTATGTAGTATGTATGTTGTATGTATGTATGTATGTATGTATGTATGTATGTATGTATGTATGTATGTATGTATGTATGTATGTATGTATGTATGTATGGTATGTATGTATGTATGTATGTATGTATGTATGTATGTATGTATGTATGTATGTATGTATGTATGTATGTATGTATGTATGTATGTATGCATAGGGGCCGGTTACTATGCAAAGTGTTTTTTTTCGTGCGTAGCGTATGAAGTTTTAGGGTAAAATTATCACGCAAGAACAAAAATAATCACACAAAAACAAAGTGCTATTTACGCAAGACAAATTATACTCACGTAGAATTATCACACAGAGATGGAATTATCACGCAAGAATACATTCTATGTAATAATTTCATCTTTGTGTGACAATTCCATCTCTTCGTGATTAATTACTCCCTTTGCATTATAATTCCACCCGTAACCTCCATTCTTGCGTGATAACTCTTTACGCTTTGCACGAAAAACATTTTCTACCATAATCTTTCTCTCTTTGTATATATATATACATAGACATACATAGATATACAGAGACAGACAGAGAGAGAGAGAGAGGAGAGATAGATAGAAGAGAGAGAAGATAGAGAGATAGATAGAGAGAGATAGAGAGAGAGATAGAGAGATATAGAGAGAGAGATAGAAGGACAGAGAGATAGAGAGAGAGTGACAGACAGAGAGAGAGAGAGAAGAGAGAGAGATAGAGAGAGAGAGAGAGAGAGAGAGAGAGAGAGAGAGAGAGAGAGAGAGAGAGAGAGAGAGAGAGAGAGAGAGAGAGAGATAGAGAGAGAGAGAGGAGATAGATAGAGATAGAGAGATAGGAGATATAGAGGATATAGATATCTATAGAGATATATTAGATATATAGATATATAGAGATATATATATATATATATATGTACATATATATATATATATAGATATATATATATATATATATCTATATAGATATATATATATATATATATATATATATATATATATATATATATATATATATATATATATATGTAATATGAGAGTGTAAGGCCCCATTCCTGGGACACTTACAGCTGGTAAATCATCGCACATAAAACATATAATACATTCGTATTTCATAAAACATCGCAGCGAAACATTAAAATAACCTTTCATTTCCATGTAAATGCTTTTGCAAGTTAATACAACATTCATTACAAAACGTAGTTTGTTCCCATTACAATGCAAAAACATTAATAAAAAGAATGTCATCCAAAAGGGAGCCGAGTAGCCGCCCGTGCCATCCTCAGCAATCATCACCTGCCAACTGGAAACACATAAAAGTCAGTGTTGCTGAGTGAGTTCTAGTTTTATAATATAAAACATACTTTATCTTTCGTTAAAACCGTTCATTACTTTCTTTCAAATCATATCAGGCTTTAGAAAGTGATTACACATCGTACGTACACATTGATAATATTTATTATCTTCATCATCGTTCATTTCGCACGTTTCGCACATTTCGTACTTATCGCACTTTTCGTACATTTATTATCTTTCACTTCTATCTAGGTCCTGTCATGTAGTTAACCCCCCTCTAGAGCATCAAGCAATTTAATCTAGGGTTAAGCGACAAGGACCCCATATCGCACGTATCGAGTTGTCACTAGGACAGACTCCCCCTGTGTGTGTGAACTCTTATGGGTTCGCTAATATCGCACACTGTATAACACATAGTAATAAGGAAATCGCACGTATTGGAGCACTCACCGAGACTGAACTCTTACTGTGTGTATGAACCCTTATGAGTTAGCCAAAATCGCACACTGTAGACACACACAGTTGAGCTAACAACTCTCAATGAGTTTTGAACCTCCTTTCATTTGCTTGCAAGCCTTTTATACTTTCATTCGTTCATTAATGCATGCATTCATAATTTCATTCCTCTTTTCATTATATTCCACTTTACGTTACATCATACTTAATCATTTCATTTATTATCATTCAACGCGAAGCCACGGGAAGATAAACATACATAAACAGGAACATCAACAGGATCATGCAAATCATCATACATATCAACATGCATATATAACATATATCACACGCACCATCATGCATAACATCATACATAACATCATCATCCTACATCATCATCATCTTATATCGTTCATGCCCATCACATCATCATTGACCTCAAAAGTCAACTTACATAAATCCCCAGGAATCTTCCAAGTCAAAGCTTACTTTTACCCTTTCCTCCCGAGAATCAGATAATAAACCAAGTTCTTTCGGGCGCATGAGCCCTACTTGGGCGTATGGACACCCTTCAGTCGCATGGCCTCCCAGGCGACTGAACACTTAGGCGAATGGACATCAGGCGAATGAACCCTATGCGGATGGACCTACACTGATGAATACTATGGGCGAATGGACACCTATGCGTATGGACTCTCAGTCGCATAGCTTCCATGCGTATGGCCTTCAGTCGCATGACTTCAGGCGCATGGGCTTCAGTCGCATACCCTTCGTGCATATGAACCTCAGTCGCATGGTCTCCAGGCGCATGGACCTCAGTTGAATAACCTTCAATCGCATACCTTACAGGCGCATGAACTTCGGTCGTATGACTTCCATGCGTATGGACCTCAGTCGCATGGCATCCGTGCGCATGGACCTCAGTCGCATGCCTTTCGGCTGTATGGCCTCCAGTCGCATGCCATTCGGTCGCCTAGCCCTAACTGATGCAGAATGCAGTTCATCCCGAACCCAAACTGCCATTTTCAGCCTCCAAGCTCTCCCAAACCTATTCTGGAGTCAAATCAACCATCCTAAACCTTAGAAACACCTACCACAACACCATTCAAGCACACACAAGCCCGAAATCAAACCCCACTCGAGTCACACACAAACACATACACATGGGTTCAACACACACATTTCAAAAACGGGTTTTACTATGTGTTCCAGCCCCAAATCAGTTGAAAACATGTAAAAGAGGGGTCCTAGAACTTACACAAACAACCCCTTCGAGTAGAGTTTCAATCCAACCCGCTACACCTCAACTTTTGCACTTGATTCTTCAAAAACCCTAGGTTTGCTCTTCTCTCTTTCTCCTTCTCTCTAGAACCGAATGAAAGGGGGAGAATGAGGGGAGAATGGGCTGCCCTCCCCCTTTTATACCCCCACTCATTCAAGGGTTTTCCCATTTTGGCAAGTTTGGTCCCTTAACTTTGGACTTTATTTCTTTTCTTTCTTTTTCTTCTTTCCTTGGCTTCAAAGGAAATAACCGGGTGTTACAAGTCTACCCCCTTATATAGGTTTCGTCCCCAAAACCTGTTATTCCTCGAACAAACATGGGTAATGTTGTCTCATCTCTTCTTCAGTCTCCCATGTAGACTCAGATCCCTTTCTGTGCTTCCACTGTACGGGCACAAGTGGGACCACTTTATTCCTCAACCTCTTCTCTTTATGGTCAATGATCGCCACTAGTTGCTCCACATAATTGAGTCGTTCGTCTACCTCGATATCTTCCAGTGGGACAACCGTATCTTCGTCTGCTAAACATTTCCTCAGATGAGATACATGGAATGTCGGGTGAATTTCACTTAACTCCTCTGGTAATTCTAGTCTATAGGCCACCTCCCCTACTCGAGCAATGATTCGGAAAGGCCCTATCTACCTTGGGCTCAAGTTGCCCCGCTTTCTTAACCGAATGATACCTTTCCAAGGTGAGACTTTCAACATAACTCTATCACCCACATGGAACTCAATCGGTCTACGTCGTTTATCAGCATATGACTTCTGTCTATCCTTGGCTGTTTTCATAAAGGCTTTAATCCTTTCAAGCTTCTCAGTCGTTGCCTCGATTACCTCGACGCTCCCTAACTCTTTCTGACCAATATCACCCCAACACACGGGTGTTCTGTATCTCCTACCATATAGCATCTCATAAGGGGGCATACCAATACTGGCATGATAACTGTTGTTATATGAGAACTCCGCTAACGGTAAGTGGTCATCCCAATTTCCTCCAAAATCAATAACACATGCCCGAATCATATCCTCCAACGTCTGAATTGTCCTTTCTATCTGACCATCAGTCTGGGGATGATAAGCCGTGCTAATGTATAACCTCGTCCCCATAGCATCGTAGATTTTCTTCCAAAATTTAGATGTAAACCGGGTGTCACGATCAGACACAATAGACACCGGCACACCATGACGAGTTACAATCTCCTTAATGAAAAGATCCGCCAACCTCTCGGATGAATATGTCTCGCGGATCGGTAGGAAGTGAGCACTCTTTGTCAAGCGATCAACAATCACCCATATAGCATCATACCCTCGCGCGGTATGCGGCAGCTTCGTAATAAAATCCATGGTGATATGCTCCCACTTCCACTCCGGTATATCCAAAGGTTGGATCTTCCCGTACGGCTTTTGGTGCTCGGCCTTCACTTGTAAGCAAGTAAGGCATTTACTCACATACTCCACCACATCACGCTTCATGCCCGGCCACCAATAATCTTTCTTCATGTCTTGATACATCTTTGTAGCATCGGGATGAATAGAGTACCGAGTCTTGTGAGCTTCATCCATGATCTTCACCCGTAGATCCCCAAAACGAGGAATCCACATCCGCCCAAATCGGGTTCTAACACCGAGTGTGTTTTCACCCAATTCTGCAACCAGACCTCCCATTCTTTCAGAGTTAAGGTGATCTTCTTTCAATGCCTCATCTTGAAACTCCTTAACTTGCTTCATCACATCCGAGGTCATGATCAACTGGTAGGCTTTCACCCGAATCGGCTCGGGTCTCTCTTTTCGGCTACGGGCATCCGCCACCACTTTGGCTTTGCCCAGATGGTAATGGATCTCGCAATCGTAGTCCTTTATGAGCTCCAACCATCTCCTTTGCCTCATGTTCAAATCTTTCTGCTCGAAGAAGTACTTCAAGCTCTGGTGGTCAGTGAATATGATGCACTTCGTCCCGTACAGGTAGTGCCTCCAAATCTTTAACGCAAAGACCACGACTGCTAGGTCCAAATCATGAGTAGGATAGTTAACCTCATGAACCTTCAACTGCCGGGATGCATAGGCTATAACCTTTCCTCTCTGCATTAACACGCACCCCAACCCCGAGTAGGAAGCATCTGAATAAACCACCAAATCTTCACTTCCATCGGGTAACGACAAAACAAGAGCTTAAGTCAATCTCGCCTTTAACTCCTCAAACGCCTTCTCTTGAGCTTGACCCCATACAAACTTTACATCCTTCCAGGTCAACTTGGTTAGTGGAGAAGCTATCTTAGAGAAGTCTTGAATAAACCTCCTGTAATAGCTCGCCAAGCCCAAGAAACTACGAATCTCGGATGGCGTCTTTGGAGACTTCCATTGCATCACCGCCTCCACTTTTGCCGGGTCCACCATAATACCTTCAGGATTCACCATGTGACCCAAAAACTGAACCTCGCGCAACCAGAACGCGCACTTGGAGAATTTAGCGTACAACTTATCCCTTCCCAACGTCTCCAACACCTCTCGAATGTGACCGGCATGCTCATTCTCGCTACTCGAATAGATCAGGATATCATCAATAAACACGATAACTGATTTATCCAACATCGGCCGACACACTCAATTCATCAAGTCCATAAAAGCAGCTGGCGCGTTGGTCAAACCAAATGACATAACGAGGAACTCGTAGTCACCGTAACGCGTGCGAAAAGTTGTTTTAGGAATATCCTGCTCCTTCACCGGATGGCGTCTTTGGTGACTTCCAAACCCAAGAAACTACGAATCTCGGATGGCGTCTTTGGTGACTTCCATTGCATAACCGCCTCCACTTTCGCCGGGTCCACCATTATCCCGTCGGGATTCACCACGTGACCCAAGAACTGAACCTCGCGCAACCAAAACGCGCACTTGGAGAATTTAGCATACAACTTCTCCCTTCTCAACGTCTCTAGAACCTCCCGAATGTGACCGGCATGCTCTGCTTCGCTCCTCGAGTAAATCAGGATATCATCAATAAACACTATCACTGATTTATCCAACATAGGCCGACACACACGGTTGATCAAATCCATAAAAGCAGCTGGTGCGTTGGTCAAGCCAAAAGACATGACAAGAAACTCGTAGTGACCATAGCGCGTACGGAAAGCTGTTTTAGGAATATCCTGCTCCTTGACCTTCAATTGATGATAACCAGATCGAAGATCTATTCTCGAAAACCAACTGGCACCCTGAAGCTGATCGAACAAATCATCTATCCTCGGTAAGGGGTATCGGTTCTTCATTGTCAACTTGTTCAGCTCGCGGTAGTCTATGCACATCCTCATACTACCGTCCTTCTTCTTTACAAACAGGACCGGAACACCCTAAGGAGAGATACTCGGTCTAATGAACCCCTTATCAAGCAGCTCTTGCAACTGCACCATCAACTCTTTCATCTCGGTCGGAGCCAACCGATACGGTGCCTTGGCAACAGGTTGGGCACCCGGTATCAGATCAATTTGAAACTCGATCTCTCTGTCAGGTGGCACTCCTGATAAGTCTTCTGGAAACACATCTGGAAAGTCACACACAACCGGTACATCGGCTAGTTGTGGTGTTGGCGTATCCACATCCTTTACATAGGCCAAGTAGGCACTACATCCACGCCTCATACACTTTCCCGCCACTGCCATCGTGATCACCTTCGGAATCATAGTAACCCGATCACCATACACCATCACTGAACTACCGTCAGACGCCAACAACCGAATCATCTTTTTGCGACACACGATGTTCGCCTCAAAGTCCGCTAACCAATCCATCCCAAGAACCAAATCAAAACCACCTAAGGTCATCACAAACGGTCTAACTGGAAACTTATGACCCTCGAGTTCCACATCACAATTCTCTATCATCTCTGAAATCCTGGTAGACTTACCTATGGCAGTTTCTACATCAAAGGGCGCATCAACACCTCTACTACTAACAGGCAGCTTAGCACAGAAAGCAGCAGAAATAAAACTTTTACTGGCATCCGAATCAAATAACACAAAAGCTAAAGTTTGGTTCACCAGAAACGTACCGGACACGACATCAGGGTCCGTTCTAGCTTCCTCCTGTGTCATGGTGAATACCCTGGCGCTCGCCCTCGGTCCTTCACCTCCTGTCTTCTTCGGCCCCGAGCTCTCAGCCCTCGGCCTCTTGCAATCTTTGAACACGTGACCCTCTTCACCACAGTTAAAGCACCGGACCGTACGACAGTCCTTTGCCATGTGCCCCGCCTTCCCACACTTGAAGCACAAGTTTGACCCCAACCTGCACTCCCCACTATGCTCCCGTCCACACTTACCACACCTTCTCGACCCCGCACTTGACGTGACCACGCGGCGGTCGTCCACCCGTGCCTTCTTATTACCCGTCGAGGCATTACCCCAACCAAACCTCTTCCCCTGCCAGTTCCGATCACCACCGTTCTTCCTGCCACCATCAGTCACCACCACCGTTCTTTCATCATACAGTCTCCCCGCCAAATCCACTGCCGACCTGAACGTGCTCGGCCGGGCAGCGATCATGTGCCTGCAAATATCTGCCGGCAAACCCTGTATATACCTCTTGATCTTTCTGGACAGAGGCGTCACTTGATCCGGCACCAGACGTGCCATCTCGTTGAATTTCGTGGTGTACTGCTGGTGTGTCATAGTTCCCGCCTCCAGTTGCAAGAACTCCCTCTCAACCTTGTCCATTTCCCGATGAGGACAAAACTCCTCGATTACCAACATTTTCAACTCAGACCATCTCATCCTTCCAATGGCCCTACTACCCTCGGCTTGGACAATATTGTCCCACCAACATAGAGCCGAATCCACAAAAGAGTGGGTAGCGAACTTCACCTTCTGGTCTTCACGGCATTCGCTGATATCCAGAACGGCTTCCATTTCTCTCACCCACCGGTGAGCAGCAGCAGCAGTGCCGTTCCCATCAAAAGTTGGGGGCTTGCATCTCATAAACGCCCCGTAGTTACAGCCCGTACCACCCCTTGCACGGGCTCCGGTTGCTCCCCTGAGGCCCTATTTCTCTCCTTCCTTTCCCCCTCCTTCACAGCCTTGATTACTTCGGTCACTACAGACGGTAAGATTGTCTGCATGACCTGATGTACTTCCTCAACAACGGCCTCCTTTACCGAGGCCCTCAAGTTCGCACTCTCATTCCCAGCCTCCGGATGAGGGGTTTCAGGTTCTGCAGGAACTTCTTTCTCAGCTCTAGGCCTTCCTCTTTTAGGTCGCGGTTCTGCATCAAGACCACCACAGCCTCCACCCCTAGAAGCTCTAGAAGATCTACCACCTGCCATTCTCTATCACACTGAAAGATTCAAACACCAACACGGTCATTCAAGGAAACAACTCAGTTTATGTCAAGTATAGTAAGTCCCTAATTACAGTGGCCAGTTGTGATTAGCCACTTACTTTAATCTTCATACCCCAAGTATTACCTGTCCTGACTACATCAGTATTTAAACCTACATACAACACATAACATATACCATGCGCACATAAAACCGGTTAACTTTAAGAAAATACCTGATGGCACGCAGCTACTCAGTTTGGCATCCCATTTCCCTTTCGTCCCATTTTCAGTTTAAGTTAAGGTTTATTTTGAAAAATTTACCCATTTCACTTAAACTTTGGCTCTGATACCAACTTGTAAGGCACCGTTCCCGGGACGCTTACAGTTGGTCATTAATTGCACGTAAAACATATAATTACATTTGCCTCATGAAAATATTGCAGCGAAACATTCAAAAATGACATCTCATTTCATTATAAACACTTTTGCCAAATAATACATCATTATCCGATTACAAAATATATGTTTGCATTATATCACAAAAGTTTCATAAATGGATGCCATCCCAAAAAGAGCTGAGTAGCTTCACGGTGCCATCCTCAGCAATCATTACCTGCCAACTGGAAAACATATAAAAAGTCAGCGTTGCTGAGTGAGTTCTAGTTTTATAAAATAAACATACTTTGCTTTCATTAAAACTATTCCTTTTTATCATGCGATCATTCAACATACGTATACACAGATAATGTCATTATTATCTTTCATCTCATTCGTTATCTTTCGTTCCTTCCATTCATTCATTCTTCCGAGTCTTTTGCGACAACATAGTCGCTCACCTCAATAGCAATCTCAATGATTGCACGCTATCCGAGTCTTTTGCAGCCCTAGGGTTGCTCACCTCATTGCCCATATTAATGATAGCGAGCTATCCGAGTCTTTTGCAACAACAAGGTTGCTCACCCCAAGGCAACATCACGATAGCACGTTACTCGAGTCTTTTGCAACGACAAGGTTGCTCACCCCATAGGCAATCTAAATGATTGCACTTCATCCGAGTCTTTTGCAACACAAAGTCGCTCACCCCATATATATATGCTTGCAAGCCTTTCTTCCATTCATCTATCATTCATTAATGCATGCATTCTTACTTCATGTTCCTCTTTCATTATCTTCCACTTTACATTACATAATACTTCATTCATTCATTAACATGACATGTAAAGCCACAAGAAAGATAAACATACATCATAATAAGGAACATATCACACACATTCATCATCATCATACAGGGCAACATCATACATATATAACATGCATCAACATGCAACATCATCATCATCATGCCCTACATGCTCTCTAAGGCCATAACCGTCCTCTTACATGCTCTTACGGGTTACTTTACGTCAAAACTTACATCTGCACCTTCCCCCGAAGGCCAGAAGTCAAACTACACATTCCTTCGAGTGCAACAGCCCTATTCGGGCGTATGGACACCCTTCAGTCGCACGGCCTCCATGCGACTGAACATCATGCGACTGGACTCATGCGGATGAACATCTATGCGAATGAACATTCAATCGTGCGTATGGACCTTGTGCGAATGGGACTACTGCGAATGGGCACCTATGCGACTGACCTCATGCGAATGGACTCATGCGACTAAGCATCTATGCGACTGAACCCTCAGTCGTGCGATCCCCCATGCGACTGGACTCCCAGTCGTGCGACTGAAGCCTTAGTCGTGCGATTGAACCCTCAATCGTGCGAATGAATCCCAATCATGCGAATGACCCTCAATCGCCTCTCATTCGGCCGTATGGCCTCCATTCGGTCACCTAGCCCTAGCTGATGCAGAATGGAGTTCATCCCGAACCCAATCTGCCATTTTCGGCCTCCAAGCTCATCCAAATCCATTCTAAGCCTAAATTAACCCTCCTGGACCTTAGGAATGCATACCATAACACCATACAAGCACACACAAGCCCAGAAACATACACGAAACACGTCATACACATCACACCCAAATGGGTCAAACACATACTCACACCAAAAACGGGTTTTAACATTTTCCAGCCCCAAAATCAGTTGAAAACAAGTAAAAGTGGGGTCCTAGAACTCACACAATCGAGCACAACGTCAAGGGCTTCGATTTGGCTTGCCACACGACGAGTTTGGACACCCGAATCACCCGAAACACCCCTTTTTCTCTTTTTCTCCTCTTTTCTCTCTTTTCCTCTCTTGTGAGCTGAAAATGTGGGGGAAATGGGGAGAGTTGGCTGCCCTCTCCCCACTAATATCACCTCATTTCCCGACTTTTCTTCGTTGGCGAGTTTGGTCCCTCGACTTTGGACTTTATTTCCTTTTCTTTCTTCGCCGGCTTCAAAATAATAAATATCCGGGTGTTACAAGTCCACCCCCCTTAAATAGGTTTCGTCCCCTAAACCTGTTATTCTTCGAACAAACGTGGATAATGCTGTCTCATTTCTTCCTCAGTCTCCCACGTTGACTCAGATCCCTTCCTGTGCGTCCACTATACACGCACGAGAGGAACCACTTTATTCCTTAGCCTTTTCTCCTTTCGGTCGATAATTAAAAACCATGAAAACTACTTTCAACCAATCAAATAAATTTTATTTGTTTTATTTTCTAGTTTTTTCAAAGGGAAATATAGTAAACATACACGTATTTAAATGAGAAAACTATTATCATTGATATAACTCATTTCCTTATTTGACTTTTGTATCTCTATTCACATTTGTAACCACATTTCACTAATTAATTCATAATTTTTTTTATTACCTTTTCATCTAATTCATATATTCATTATTTCATCGTTTTATTTTTAACATATATGATGAGTTCAGTAATTGTATATATAACAAATGTTGTTACGTATACATAACAAATGTTGTAACATATATGGTGAGTTCAGTAATTGTATACATAACAAGTGTTGTAACTGAAGATCATGCATAGGTTGGACTCACCTTAGTTTAGATTGTTTACTTTACTTGTAATAGGTCTTTTGTTAGTTTCCTTTTGTATGTACTTAGATTTATGTATTTTAAAAGTCTAGCAAAACTGTGAGCGAAACTATAAGTTCGCCCACAGTTTGCTGTTTTGTTTACCTGGCGAATTTACTGTTTTGCCGGGCGAAACTATAGTTTCGGCAGGACAGTTTCGCTGACAGCGAAACTGTCTGCGAAACTAAGACTGCTATATATACTCATGTTAATTTTCATTGTTTGGTAAGCTTGCAAAACCCTAATCAATTATCATTGTTGCAAGTTACCAGTTCAAAGCAGTTAATACACAGAATTATCCTTGTGCTTCTTGTTATTGATTGTCATTGATCACTGTCTTATCATGAAAGAGTTATTATTGTGTTCAATCCTCTCTATTATTGTTGTTTAGTATATTTGTTGGATATTGAACGATTCTTCACATCATTTGCACTGTAATTCGATCACATGGACCAACAATATGGTATCAGAGCCATTTTGGATTAAATTCGTTGAAGATTTGAAGATTTTTAGAGAGAGAAATTGGGGTTTTGTGTTCAATATCAATATTTCATCAATTCCAGATCAAATTTGAGTGTATTTGATATGGAATTTGATTGAATTTTGCTTGTTATTGGTTGGGAAAGCTCTGTTAATCATCAGATCTCAAATCCATTAAGATTTAGGCGATTTCAGATTGATTTCGTGTTGAAAAAGTCTTCCAGATTCATCTAGCGAAACTACTTATTCATCCAGCGAAACTGCATGTTCTTTCAGCGAAACTACAAGTGTTTTACACTTTGTAGTAAATTTCAGCATCTCAGCGAAAGTAGTGATCTTGAACGAAAGTTCAACAGTGCTTGTGTGCATATTATAAGCGAAATTGCTTTCGAAAGTATCTTTGAATGAAAGTTCAAGCTTGTTTTGTGCAAAATTGTCTGCGAAACTAAGCAGTCTAAAGCATTTGGCTAGCGAAACTGCTGCCGAAATTGCCAGCGAAACTACTGTCGGCTCAACGAAACTAGAGTTCTCAGCGAAACTAGCTCTGCGAAACTACAATTTCGGCGAAACTATCATTTCTTCAGCGAAATTCGAATGTTAAAGATGACTTTTTCCCTTTAGCTTGACCCCAGTTGCTAAGATTGTCTAGCGTGACATTTAACAAATAATATTATTCTCGCCGGAGAATTATTTTACAAATTTTGGGAAAAATATTTTTGGAGGGGTTAATTGCAATAAAAAAAATAAAAATAAAAAATGGCCTTTGCAGAACTGTTTAAATCCTTCAAATATGATAATCTAACAATTGCACAATGTCGCTTTGATAATTTTGCAGCTTTAAAGAATGAAAGGATGTCCGATTTTCTTGATCGTTTTCTGTTGGTGGCAAAAATTCTGAAGAAGCTTGATGCCCAATTGGGAAATCATGAACAAGTTCTAAGATTGATTGATTCCCTCCCATCAGAATGGAGCTCACACGGCAAGTCGATTAAACGAGATAGAGGCTTTCGGGATTTCAAACTGATGGAGGTGATCAACAAACTGAAAGATATTGAGTTGGATATCAAACATCGTGAGTACTATGAAGCGACATCTAACTCAAAAGTTCACTTCAAACTCCAAAGAGAAACCAGAAGAGAGATCAGATTCTGGCACTAATTTCGAAGGTTTACCGAAACCTGGAACTGAAGAGGTACAAGAGGAGCTTAAGCAGGCATCAATGGGTAAAGTAGAGCTGAGTTGAATGATGCAGTTTGTGATGCTGATAAGGAAGAGGAATGGAAGCGAAATACTAGAGATTGCAACTGCGAGAAAGCTCTTACTGCTGAAAGAGCCATCTTGGATCTTCCATACGAGACAGTTCAGGATATGTGTTCTTCTGCTTGTAAAATTTGTTTATTTGGTGTGTATAAAGCTAATAGGTTACTTTTAGATAACCAAAAGGAATTAACAACCATAAACGCAGAACTTAAAAAGAATGAAGCCAAGTATTTTATAAAATTAAATGAAGCTTTAAAAGAAAATGATCATTTAACACGAACTCTTATTGAAAGAAATGTTGAAATTAATCTTTTAAACGAAAGAGTCACCTTGGCTGAATTTTAAACAAGCAAGCTTAAAAAAAAGCTTGATAGATGGACCATATCCGGAATGAAACCGGAAGAGCTATTGTGTAAACAGAGGGGAGCTAGGATTAAACCGGGAGTGGGTTGTGGTGAAAATCCACACGTCTATCCTCCTCCTAGCACCCATTGTTACTCTGCTATGCCTCAACCTCATCCATCTAATGATTTGATTGAAGCTGCAGAAACTAATAGTTTAAATGCATGTTTAAGCAGCGTTAATCTTAAAGAGGTTAGAGATATGCAGGATTCCCCTATAGGTTTGGGATTCCTTGGGCAGGGGTCTGATAAGATTAATGATGATTCCACCTCTGGTCTTCCAAAACCAATATCAGTTACTTCTCCAACCTTCTTCAACAAATTCAAAACAGGTAACATTCCTTCGTTTGTTCCCGTCAGGTGTCAAAGAAGGAATAGTTGTTGAATCGTCAGGCAATCAAAATTCTATAACCGAAGCCGACACAATAGGAGGTGTCAATCAAGATCCTTTGGAAGCAGATTTATGTATACGAGACTGGATAAGCTCAGATGATGAATCAAACATAGAGGAGCGTGTTGGTTCCTCACAGATCAAGATATCTCCTGACATTGTCAAGTCTCAAAAGCTTCCAAAAGCTGAATCAAGACCAATACGGATCTCTACTCCAACAGCAAAACCACCCAGTCAATCAGTGAAAATCTCATTCACTGTTCAACACAGCAAACACCAAAACAAGCAAGAATCTGCTACAAGCTCAAAGCAATCTTCAATTCCAAATGCTTCACACAGGACTACAAAGCATCAAAAGCCTTTCAAGGCTTGTTTTGAGTGTGGAAAAGAAGGGCATGTGGTAAAGAAATGTCCTCAAAGGCTTGCTACGGATGGTAAAGGCAAAACGAATTGCTTCTCCAGTTGTAAGTCTACAAAGAATGTTCCAGATGGTAAAGGCAACATGGGTTGCTTCTCTGGATCAAGAGGTAAAAAGCACACATCTTTGATGGTTGGATGAAAAACCCTCCATCCAAACCTTTTCGTGAAGCCGGTTTCACATGATTCAAAGATGAAAATGACCAAAGGTTTAAAACCAAATTCTTTTCCTTCCGGTCTTAAACAGAAAATGATTTCCAAATTTAATTCATTCAAATCCAAGTTAATTGAACCGAAACAAATTTGGCAAATTAAAAAGAAGGATACAACAATCCCCGATTGTTTAAACGGTTGTGTGCAGAAGCTTGTTACTTATCTTGATGAAAAAGGAACTTCCAGGACTACGATGGCCTGGGTTCCCCTTTCTAACTAATTTGTTAATGAGTGCAGGAACAATTTAGGAGGACTGTTAGTAATCCGGTTTACTGACAGAGATTGTTCTTGATTCAAATTTGAGGCGGAACAAACAGGTTAAGGTCATGGTATTTTATCCACAATCTGGATTCCTATCTGCATAATCACAGTTCTCACTTCACAATCACTGCATATTTCTTGATAATTCATTTCTTATCTTGATAATCAGTGTTGTTTGGAAGACATTCTTTGGTAAATTTTTATTTTTGTACAGTTTTATAAAAACAAAATAAAAATAATAAAAAAATTAAAATAAAATAAAAAAAAAAAAAAAATTATAGATTTACAAAAATAAAATTTAGTGGGAGAGTATTGTAAATAAAATGAAAAGAGAACTGGGAACTTGATTCGAGATGACGAGAAATGATTGTATATCTTCTTCATATGCTTGTTCTTGCATGACTTGCGTTTTAAAATGAGAAATGATAGTAACTGATGTTGTGATCTGATTTACATCTTATTTTTAATTACAAATAAAAGAAAAAAAAAGATTCTTTAATGATGTGCTTGGTAGACTCAGCCTGAAGAATAAAGTAGACAACAACATAATAATTTAAATTAAAATATATGCTTAAGGACGTCTGGATTTACGCAATCATTTTGGCTTGCATGAAAACTGAGTCCTGACAAAAATTGGATTGAGAATTGATCTTTCACCCACCATGATACAAATCATATATGCCATATCTTTGAGCCATGTCTGGTGTATTTATGTGTCTTGTGTTTGTGCTAATCTCCTCTGCTGTACGAAAGTACTGACCTGGAGTGATGATCTCCTCTGCTGTACGATAGTACTGACCTGGAGCTCTCATCAGCACATGATTAAATGGTCATCTCCTTTGTTATACGAGAGTATAGACCTGGAGCTCTCACCATTTTGATCTAAGTTGTGTCAAATCATCTAAACGATGAATTCATCATAGAATGAATCGCTCTGTTGATAATCACTTGCACACTAATGCACAAGCCTTGTTCTATAAAGATCGTAACAAAATTCAAGAAATCATGAGGTTGGGTGAGGGTTTTTGCCAAATGATTGTGGGGTCCTAACATTCTAAAGCATCTAATTGAACCTTAACAAATCATAAGTTGTTTGTTGAAAAAGGATAAGGCATGGGTTTAAGTGGACAAATATATCAGCAATCGTTATTGATCTGTTTAAGAATTTCAACAGTTCCTTTGCAGATTGTGATCAAATCTAGCTATCAGTATGATCTCATTGCCGCTCGATGATTAAAATCATCTTTGTGTTAATGTATATCTCGAGGATGTGCTCTCTGATTGATTTAGATCTCAGTGTTTGAAGTTAATTATAAAAAAGGCGAACTACACTTTCGCTCCTTGTTTCGCTAGACGAAATTGCAATTTCGCTCGGCTCGCTCTTTATTTTTTATCTGTATATCACTTGGCGGAATTGCAGCTTCTCTTGGCGAAACTAAAAAAAATTCGTTTGGCGAATCTATAGTTTCGCTTTCTGCGAAACTATATGCTATTTAAGTCATTTTGCGAAATTATCTCCTCACTCTTTCGCACTTTCGTAACTTCCGGCTTTTTAGGTTTTTTCCGAAACTTTTTCGTGGATTCGTGATTTTAGAGTGTTAATTAGGTTTTGTTTGCTCTCTATTCGCCTGTGAGTTTTGATCTCTGGACATTCTTTTAATCATGTTAATAATAACACATTCTAAGACGATTTAATTGTGTCTCTTCGGTGTCTTCGCTGTTCATCCAGCGAATCTACTGATTATCCTGCGAAACTGAACGAAAGTTCTTCACATTTCAGCGAAACTGTGAGGTTATGCCGTCCATGCAAACCTAACAGTTTCGCCGACCTAGTTTCAGTTTCGCCGGATTTGAACATAAGTCTGTACAGTTTCGCCTGGTCGAAACTATCTTTCTTGGTCAGCGAAATTGATATGTTTTAGTTAGCAAAACTACATTTTCGCCGGCCGAAACTTTCAGCGAATTTTTTTTTGGCAAGCAATATTTATTTTTTTAAAATTTTCTTTTAGTCTTTTCTTAATTCCTTAATTTCTTATTCAACTTATCTGATCTCTTTTTCAAAATCTCATGGCTAACTTAAAGTTTGATGAGCGGAACAATATTACTGCTATTCTGGATGATACACATCCAAAGGCTGCTGGATTTAGAGATTGTATCAGATGGCTACAAAGATCACCCATAGCCCATGCCATATCTCATACGCCTACCATTTATGATCTTCATATCAGAGACTTCTGGCGAGGAAACTCACAAAGAATTACTGCTAAAGTCGTTTATCAAGAAGTGATCATTACTGCTAAGACTGTCTCGAGGATATTGAGACTAAACGAGGATTCTGGAGATGAAGTCACCATGACCGACTCCGAGGTGTTCCAGACCTTCAGAAGCATGGGATATGAGGGACCAGCCTTTGGTTCTTGCAAGGAGATCAAGAAGTTATTTATGTCCAAGGAGTGGAGGTTTATTGCTTATGTTTTTATCATGTGTCTTGATCACCGTAAAGGTAGATCAGACGGTCTAAACATTGATTGGGCGAAGGCAATGGTGTTATGTTGTAAAGGAGAGAAGGCCAACATTGCCAAACTGATTTTTGCTTGCATGGCTGAGAACATGATGGCCTTGAAGAAAGACAAATGGCTGCTATATCCTTGTTTTCTTCAGATGATATTTGACGATCTTATACCTAATTTACCAAAACATGGAGAGGTAAAGAGGCTGGTACAAATGAATCCTCGTATTTTTGCTGATTGTTGTGCTATTGGCCACGATTTCAGTGGAAAGATCACCCATCTTTGGGAAAATATGTATCCTCCAGAGCGATGGAGTTATATTAAACAGGTGGATGAATCAGAAAAAAAAGGGCTGAAGAAACCAGGGTACAACAAACTGAAGCCACAAAGAAAAGAAAAAGATATGCCAAGGAGAAAGATTATGACTTTGAGGAAGACATTGCTGAATAAGCTGAAGAAATAAGAGTAGAAAAAGAAAGAAGGTCGAAGAAGAAAGCCGATAATGCTGAATCTGAGAGACGATCCAAATAGAGACAGAAAGGATTCACCGAAAGAAGAGAGGAAAGAGGAAACCTTGATGAAGACATGATTCGCAATCTGAATACTTCCTTGGCAAATGAACTGAGTATGATCAAGACCAAACTTACAAACCAAGAAATTAGAGAAAAGCAAAAGGATGAAGTGATAGAAGGTATGCAAAAGATGCTTGTTGATCAAAACCGATTACTGAAAAAGTTATTTGAAGAGATTACCCTTCTCAAAGCTGCAGCCGGCCTGCCTGATCAACTAACTCAATCTGAGTTAGATGATCTGACTGACACTTCAAAGTACCCATTTCTGAATGTGGGTACTTCATCCAAGGCAGGATTGGGCACATCTGGTGCAGCAACCACTGATGCTGGAGATTATGAAGATAGAGCTAAGGATGTTGTAAGAGAAAATGAGGAGGAGATTATAGAAGCTGGGTTTGTCAATATGCAATTTGACTTTGAGAAGATTTAGTTGGTAAAGAAGTGATAATAACGCAAACTGCTGAAGAAGCTGCTGAGAAAGGAAAGGGATTAGTTGATGAAGAAGAGGATGATGAACAACTTGTAGACTATGATTTTGAACTTGAGTTCTATGAAGTTGATGAGCGACCATTGATCTATGTAGCAAAGAAGGGAGAGGATGCTGCAGATGTGTTTGAGATGGATAGAGCTGATTGGTTTGTAAAAGAGAAGGAGCCGGAAGATATCACTCCCCTTTTCCAACATATGGAGGGGTTGAGTAGGAAGGAGGCCGACAAGAAGATCATAAGCTGGTGCTATAACTCCGGCCTAAAGATGTTCATGATAAAGAGAAGGGGAGGTAGTATTAGTTACATGCTTAAGAGGAAGGCTTTTAAGACCTTGCCTAAATGGGATCTAAGGTGGTTGGCAGCTCTACCACTTCTGAATGCACATCTGAGTGAAAGAGCCACTCTTCTAGAAAAAGAGATAAAAAACGGGCTTAATGACAACTTTGAGTCGTTTGGGTACATGAAGGCAGAAAGGAGGAGGTCAAAGAAAGATAAAGATTAGGAAACGGGAAAGGGAAGAATTGTTCTGAGGGTTAAACCACCAAAGACAGTGAATAGAGTGAGATTGGCTGATCCCTTTCCCCGACAATTACAGGTTTTCGAGAAATGGTTTTATGATAACAACACTGGGGAAGCTGTGATTAGGGTAAAGAATGGTAAAGAATTTAAAGTTTTTGATCCTATGGAGTTGTTCAGTTTCTGTGACGAAGATTTGTTAGTGTTGTGTGAGAATCACATAAAGGCTGGAGCTGGAGAAGAGATTCGGAAAGAAGCTAGTCTCTTTATGAATGTAGCAAACAAGATCAGAGGGGTGAGAGCTGAGGTGAAGAAATTAGCTGAGAAGGTAAGGGCCCAAGATGACCTTAACATGGATATTCAAGATTTGGCCAAGCAGTTTAAGAGGGCTAGTGGTCATCCCGAAGGAGCTAGTGAAGCAGGAAGAGACCATGGAGAATCATGTGCCGAAGCTTCTGATGAAGTTGTTGCAGGAGGTAATGAAGACAAATCAAATGCAGCAGAGGAAACTGGAGCTGACAAGATAAATCAAGATGAGTGAAGACGAAGAGATCCAACCTAGGGGGAGTACTGAAGATCATGCATAGGTTGGACTCACCTTAGTTTAGATTGTTTACTTTACTTGTAATAGGTCGTTTGTTAGTTTCCTTTTGTATGTACTTAGATTTATGTATTTTAGCAGTCTAGCGAAACTGTGAGCGAAACTATAAGTTCGCTCACAGTTTGATGTTTCGTTTACCTGGCAAATTTACTGTTTTGTCGGGCGAAACTATAGTTTCGGCAGGACAGTTTCGCTGACAGCGAAACTGTTTGTGAAACTAAGACTGATATATATACTCATGTTAATTTTCATTGTTTGGTAAGCTTGCAAAACCCTAATCGATTATCATTGTTGCAAGTTACCATTTCAAACCAGTTAATACACAGAATTATCCTTGTGCTTCTTGTTATTGATTGTCATTGATCATTGTCTTATCATGAAAGAGTTATTAATGTGTTCAATCCTCTCTATTATTGTTGTTTAGTATATTTGTTGGATATATGGTGAGTTCAGTAATTGTATATATAACAAGTGTTGTTACGTATACGTAACATATGTTGTTGCGTATACATAATATATGTTGTTATGTTGTAACATATACATATGTAACACTCTTTTTTTAAAATTTATATTCTTGTATATGTAACTAATAAGTTTCAAATAAATAACATAACTTGTTTTAATTTTTTATAGTAAATATGAGATACGTGAGAGAATATTGAATTAGGAAAGATGAGAGATAAACATGAATTTTATTTTCCCTACTAATTATTAAAAAATTACCATTTAAATTTCATTATATTTACAATAATGCTCATATTAATATAAGTCATTGACTAAATGTGATTAATGGTTATATATTAGTTTTTATGGTTTTTAACGGATCCCTCCTCTCTCTCTCTCTCTATATATATATATATATATATATATATATATATATATATATATGTATATATATATATATACGTATATATATATATATATATACGTATATATATACGTATATATATACATATATATATACGTATATATATATATATATATACGTATATATATACGTATATATATATATACATATATCTATACGTATATATATATATACATATATATATACGTATATATATATATATACGTATATATATATACTATATATATATACGTAATATATATATACATATGTATATATATATATACGTATATATATATATACGTATATATATATCTATCTCCTCTATATTATTACTCTATATATATATATCCATCTGTATATCTCTCTCGCTATCTCTACATATGTCTTCTCTCTCATCTCTCCTCTCTCTATCTCTCTATCTATCTCTCTCTCTCTATCTCCGTATCTCTATATCTCCCTCTGTATCTCTCTCTCTCTCTGTCTATCTCTATCTCTCTCTCTCTCTCTCTCTCTCTCTCTTCTCTCTCTCTCTCTCTCTCTCTCATCTTTTTCTCTCTCTGTCTCTCTCTCTCTCTGTCTCTATCTCTCTCTGCGTCCCTTCCTGTTTTCGTCCCTGCGTTTGACGCCCTCCCGGTTTCCGTCCCCTCGTTTCTTTCTTCCTCTGCCGGTCCCCTAGTTTCCCGTTTTGTTTCCATTTCACCCCCCAGTCCCCTCGCTCCCCCCGTTCTCCTATTTCCGTTCCGTTTCCTCTAAATTTCCAATCTTCCCCTCATGATTCCCTAAACCCTAATCCCCCCCTCTTTTCAACTCCCCCTCCTCTTCCTCCTTTTGTCCTCTTCATCACTTACACCCTAAACCATATCCCATCCACCACCACCACATTATCCTTCCTAACAAGTTCACCACCACCCCACCACCACCACCATCATGGTTCAAGAGCCCCAACCCCCAACCCATCTCTCATCTCTCTTTCAGGCTACCTCCAACCACCATCGCCACCTCTCCACCTCCTCCCGCCACTCCGACTCCAACTCTCGTGCCGCCACTCCGACCTTCACCCCTTGT